>JAYRBT010024621.1:0-38381 GCA_036023395.1 Myiotriccus ornatus | reverse complement strand
CCCCCCAGCTCTCCCAGCCTGGCTCCAGAGCAGAGGGGCTCCAGCCCTCGGAGCATCTCCGTGGCCTCCTCTGGACTCTCTCCAACATGTCTAAGTCCCTCCTGTGGTTTTAATGAGTCTTCCTACAGAGAACACTATTCTTGCTCTCACAGATGAGTATTTGACATCAAAAACACTAAAAAACTTGTTCCTCACCACTTGTTGAAGGGTGGCAGGTCCTCTGACGAGAGAGAGGAGCAGATAAAAAGATGTCCAAGGGACAGGAACGGTGAACCCACCATGTTTGTGGATCAGCTCTAAGGAGTCCAAGATGCATTAACAGATTTTTAAAAACACTTCTCAGATATCAGCGTCTGCAAAGCTGCAAAGAAATCCTTGTTTATCTCAACCTACAGACAAGTCACAATGATATCCAGAGAAACACTCTGAATCACAGTTGTTTGCAGCCCCAAGTGAAGGAGTCCCTGGAAGCCTGCACATATGTGGAGTGGGAAATGGGAAGCACTAGGACAAGCGAAAGAGAAAGTGAATGTAAGAAAAAACAACTCTTCAGCAGGCAGCTGCAGAAAAACAAATCCTCCTGGGATTTTTCCAAGTCCACTTCCAACATCCACTTCTGCCTGGCAGTATTAAGCCCAGTCCCACGGGGAAAAACCTGTCCCAACACCTGGCTACACACAGTGACATCAGTGCGAGGTTTGGGGCAAACCTGGGGGCAGGATTATACCTTACCCAGTATATGACACCAGCAGACCTGACTTCCAAAGAGGAGTGATTCCACTACACAAAAATATGGAATTTTCAGACTCTTGCCCCTGCCAAAGCGAAGAAAAAAAGACTGGGATATTCCAAACTTAATTGCTGGCAAGGGCAAGCTGTGTTGGGCATTTAAGAGTGTACAATGGATAACACCATGGGAATAACTCTAAGATTCCTTTTATTCATTAAAATGTTTCCAAAGGACAGATCATGCAGGGAGAACACCCAGGTCAATTCAAGAAAAACAAGAGGTTGGTATCTGCAAAGGTACTGCACTTTGGGGTATTCCACAACAGCATCTCCTGCTGGGACAACAAGTTCAGACTCTGGGAAAGGTTCCAGGACCTGCCCCACAACTGGGGGGATTCCAATGGGCCAATATAGGGATATTTGCCCTGGGGCCAGGAGAATCCAAAGGGCCAACACACAACTAGGCTTTGGTCAACACAACCCAACCCACTTCATCAAGCACCAGAAGGAAACAAGAAAGAGCAGCTGTTGCAAGTCAAAGCTCCTTCTCCTCCTCTGCCTTTCCCCAATCCCAAAAACTGTGTCTCCTGGGGTGGGATCAGAGGAGCAGCTGGTGCAGCCCCCAGCCATGGATGGCAGCAGGAATTGCCTTGCTCCTGAGCACCTACCTCATGTTTCCACGTCAGAGCTCATGGATCACATCATCCTCCTCTTTATTTCCTTCACAATTGCAAAAGGAATTGTAGAAAATTCCATCTTATCCCTCACAGGCAAAGGAACAGGGTAATAGCATGGGGAACAACAAATCCAGCCACACAGAGCAGCTGTTTTTACATTATCCCCTCCAGACCTTGATTTTAAACAGCCAGTTCTCCAGCACCAGCTACCACTCTAGGAAAATCATCACTGGGACAAACTTCCATGGCAGAGCTGCCCTCAATCCCAAAAAATGGGGGTGGTATTGCAGTGCAGAAGAAACCTGTTCTGTTCTTACCCACTGAAGCAGGAGAGAACCAACCAAGCACAACACAGATTTTTCAGGCAAAATTATCTCTCCTAAGGAAAAAAAACACAAACCCTCACTCTTTTCTCTGGAAAGCTGCACCCAGTGCTGGCTTTGGCATCCTGACAAGCCAGTACACAAAACAGATGAGCAGCTTCCTTCTCCAAAGAGGGGACAAAAAGGAATCAGGACAATCCCTCTTGGGAAGAAATCCACGCTGCATTAAAGCTGTAATAAAATATTAAGTCAAACTGCTAAAAATACACCCAGAGATCCAGCTGCAAACTTGGAGATGCTGAAACAAATAAAAAGTAATCTGGAGCATGAATGCAAAGTGTTGGGAAATGGGAAAAGAAACGGAATTCTAGGCATGATCCACACAGAGGAGAGACTGGGGGAGAAAATGAAGGAATTCGTGGTGTTGCTAGAAGAGCCTGGAAGAGTTCTGGTGGAGTGGGAGTATCCTGACTGTAAACAGAAAGCAGAAACAGGGATAACGTGTGTGGAGGGAAGGTAAGATTGGAAAAGAGTTGCTTCACCACCAGAACACTTTTCATAAGCTGTAGGTGCTTCTGAGCTGCATCATTCCCAAAATTCCAGAGGACAGAGGCTCTCCCCAGAAGCCCAACAGACACCACCCTAGACGAGCAAGCAAGTCCTTGACCATCAGAATCAGAAGGAAAAAGCCAACTGTTTTTCCTCCACCAAACTGTTAATATTGACACTTTGGTTGGAACAGCGAGGCCTTCACAGGAGAACAGGCACAGGCTGCACACTCAATAAATGGGATTCCAAGGATTATTTGATCTAAATGGGATCCTAAGAATTTTATATTGATAAAACAAAGCAGCAAAGGCCTTGTTTTATTTTGTTGTCTCTAAAAGGAGAAGGTTACCATGTTAACACCTGGGATGCAGTGACCCAAACACAAATATAATTACTACCAGGAAATACTGAAATACCTGCTGACTGATAAAGGGATATTGGAAGGATTTTAGGACACATTCTACCAGACACGTATCAGCCTGTACATAAAAAAAGCTCCATTCTCTTCTACTTCGCACATACTAACACCTGTTGGAAATATAACAACATCAAGAGCAGCTGCTTCTCCCTGATCTGAACGACAACACCTAGTAATGTGTATTAAATTCACCAAACACAACCCAAATTCCTTGGAGATTTCAGGAGCAATCACAGTGCTGAACCCCACGGCATGAGCTTGGCAGTACCTGCCAGGTTTTAATGCTTTTCTACTGAAGTAATTCCAGCCACCACCACACATCTCTCAGCATCATCTACGAAATGAGCTTTTCAAACTCACTTGCTCAACCTTGAGGCTCAATAATTTCACCTTGACACCCTTTAGGGCTCCTGGTGACGGGGCAGCCTAAGTTTAGCCATCCAAGCCTTTGAAATATGTATGTATTGTGGTTATTACAGATCTTGAAAGGTATTGTGGACAACCACTCTGCTAAATGAGGTGTTTTTCCTCAGATAAAAAGCTTTTCTTCTGGGGGGAGCATCCCCGGCAGAGTCCAGCTCTCCTGCTACAGCCTCAATTCCTCTGCAGAGCTGCACAGGCTTTGCTGCAGAGATAGAGAAGAAGGGAAAAATCACCAGCATTAGGTCTCACCTCCAGTTTAATGATTTAATAAGTGGAGATAACTGGGTGGGGGGATACAGAGTTCTAACACGACTTGCCAGTCCGAAAAGGAAGCCAGATGTTGGAGCTGAGGCCGGAACTGCCGAGTTCCTACTCTCTCATTCCTCTGCTCAGCCATGAGTCAGAGCGGTTGTACAAAGGGGTTTGCTTTCAGCGCTGAGCTGTTCATAAAGGAGATGTGCAGGGAGCACACAGAACCTCAGGCTCCACCACAGGGGTGCAGTTTTGGTGCTGCACATCAGCCAGCACTGAGGGGAGGGAGGGAGGACACTCAGCTCCCTCCTCAGGCAAACACCTCCCCTGAAGCAGAGCCCACCCCACCACGCGCCGGCACTTCCTGCCTGTGCAACATCAGCATCCGCTCCACCTCCTGCCATCCCTGCAGCTCACGTGTTGAACAGCCAGAGCAGCCCTGGCACGGTTTAAATGCCTCCAGCACGACGGGACAATGAGGCAGAGGGGCTTTGCAGGAGCCAGAAGCTGCTGCTGCCTCCCCTCCTGTCACAACATCCTCAGCCAACATCAGGAGTGATCCCAAAAGCAGCTCTGGTTCACCTCCCACAGATCTGATCCAGCCTAAGGCCAGCAGCTCAGCTACTCTGACACACAGAATCAACGGGAGCTATTTTGGTAATTCAGGAGGAGCTGCTTGGCAACCAAGAGTGCCAGATACCCTGTGGCTCACCAGTGTTACCTGGCTGGATGTGCTGCAATCCACACACTCTTTTTTCCTTACTGAATGGAAGGCCTAAACCATCATCAAGGTAGCTTCAAGTGCAAGAATACAACAGCACTTACTGCCAAAAAAACTGGGAAGGTGATAATAGAGGCTGTAAAAGAAAAGCAAGGATGCTTCTGTGGGAAACTTAGAGATCCAGGCTACAGACAACCACTGCCTACTCCCATTTCTGCAGCTATATTTGTCACACCCAGAACGGGGACACAGGATTCCTGGGATCTGTGCTGCCACTTGCACTGTCTGCTCCCTGTGTGCTCCACACTCAGTGACAACCTGAGGGAAGTGTGACTTGTTCTGTGAGGAGCCTCTTCTCCAACACCTCCCATCCCACACCTCCCGCAGCAGCATTTCCTGCAAGAAGTCCCTTTTCCTAAGCTGGCCTCGTTGCTGGCAGAACACAAATCCCACATAACTGAAGGATACGTTCCCTAGGAGGCGATCACCCGGCTTCAGCCTCACGTGGGAGTTCCAAATGCAGTTCCCAGGTGACTGGTTTGCTCAGGAGCTCCTAACTGAGCTCCGAGGGCCTCAGAGAGCGTTTGCCTGCACTGACACAAGGGGGACAAAGGTGAAGGAATGAGCGACGAGACAAAACAAATGCCTTCAAAGATTAGTGCCACATACAACATCTATTTCGAAGCTGTTCACTAAACCATCCAGAAAGATCCTAAAAGCTGAGCAGGAAACAATATAGTGATCTGTGGCCCGTGAAAGGAGAGGAAAGCTTGAGGCTGGATTTAGTTACTCTGTGCTTAGAGATGAACTCCCCAGAAACCCACCTGAGTTTGCAAGACTCTTTTCCCTGCGGAGATACCACGACACCCTCACTGCTGATACCCCCTTGTCCACAGGAAGCCCCAAACTGGACACTGCACAAACGCTTTCAGAGCCACAACGTGCACGGGCAGCCACAAGAACCACCACACAGGGATGGCCAGAGCTCAGCACAGCAGGGCTGCTCTTCCCAAACACCTCTGAGAGCCAAGGATGATTCAAGCTTCTTCTGAAGCTAAGTTTTAATGGTGGCATTAAGATTTCTGAGCCATTAGTGGTGTCTAAGCCCAGCAAATGGGCACCTGTTCTACAGCATGTGTAGTTTCTGAGCTCACTGTGCATCACTCCTGCCTTTGCTGGGTGCTCAGACTCCACAGTTTCCTCTCAAAATTCCTCCCCAGTTAATCAAGCTCTAATTCATCACTGCTCACTCCCTTCCAGATCAACCCAATTCAACTCCACTAGGAAAAAAATCTGCTTACGTGAGTCTGTACTCCCGACAGCAGAGTTTAATTACGTTTTATTTGTCCCCAGGATGCCTTCCAGCAGCTCATCTTCCCCCTTTTCCAACTGTTTCCAGGAAGGAGGTACACTAGCAGCACAACATGCCCAAGGAAATGGGAGCAGCAGGAAAATCTTGCCCAGGAGTCACATGAGGAGTTACAACAGCACATGGTGCAGGACAGCCCGGTGGCTGCTTCCATTTCCCAAGGCAGGGCCTGCGGCTGAGCCAGATGTTGGAGGTTGAAGGTAAAAAGAAGCAAACACGGTGTAATTCAGGAGGATAAATGTGTGTACCCACATTAAGAAGAAAAGTTAGGAAGCCCTTTTGCCACCTGCAATTTTAAGTGGTCTACCAAATCCTCCAAAACACAATGTTTATTCATCTTTTCAACCTTGGGAGTGGGGGGGTTCACTGAGATGAATCCACCTCAAGATTGTGGCTGAAGCTAGATCTGGAAGCCCCCTGGCACACGGCAGACCCATCAGGAGCCCACCCTGAGCAAGGCAGGCCCAGCAGGGACTTCCTTCACCCACACACACCCAGCAGTAACAGGCTTGGGGCCCAATGAAGCTCAACTTCAGTGGGCTCCAGAGAGCAAGGTTTCAGTAAACTGGGAAGCAGCACATCAAACAACGAGCAGGTGTGATTATTTCAGCTCTCAAGTGAAGAAATTCACAACCAAGATCCCAAACTCCAAAAGAAAATGGGTGCGAGGCCTGACCCTGCATCATTTAAGTCAGCTCAAGCAAGAAAGGCATTGAAAATGAGATCAGAAACTACTCTCTGTGCCCAGTGGGACTCCCTGGGGGAGACAGGGCAGGAAGATTCCCATGGGCTGTTGAAAACACCTCTCCACTCACTGACCAACTGCAAAGCGTATGTTTGTGGCTTCCCCGTAGGTAGAACAAGGGAGAGATCAGAACAGCAGTTGTGGGATGGTGACAGTGAGCAGCACCACAATCCCCCTGGAGGCAATTCCCACCTCCCAGCCTGGCTCTGCCTGCACCCAAAGGATCGGAGATGTCTCCTCTGGCTTCTTATCAAGGGGAGAAAAGATTGTGCAAATCAGAGCGTGCTGCATCTCCCCTGTATCCCTCCTTGGGGCTGCCGGGCGGCAGCTGAAGGCCACTGTCTGCAGCACGGAATCCAGGACACTCCCGCAGCTTATCCAAGGCCAAAGTGGAGGCCAACACGGCAACTCGGAGACTCCGAACCACAGGGTTTGGGTTGGACAGGACCCTAACGCCCATCTCGTCCCACCCCCTGCCGCGGGCAGGGACACCTTCCAGTGTCCCCGGTTGCTCCAGGCCCCGTCCAGCCCGGCCCTGGACACTCCAGGGATCCAGGGGCAGCCACAGCCGCTCCGGGCACTCCCTCCCCGGGTGCGAGGCCGGAAAACCCGTAACACCGCACACCTGCGGCACCAGCGCTGCCGGGAGCAATTCCTGCCTTCCCGGCCTCCCTCCCGGCGCGGCCGGGGCGGCTCTGGGGGCGCAGGGTCAGGTCGCGGTTCCCGCCGCCCGCACTCACCATGGCCGCGGCGGCGCCGGGGCGGCTCTAGGCAGGGCGCCGCGCTCCGCTCATCTCACGGCCGGCGGCGGCGCGGCGGGGCCTCCGCGCCCATGCACCGGCGAGCCCCCGCCGGTCGCGCACCGCGGGCACCGGAGAGCCGCGGGCGGTGCCGGGGAGCCCCGTGGCGGTGTGCCGGCTGTGTGTGTGTGTGTGAGGCGGTGCCGGGAGCCCCGTGGCGGTGTGCCGGGGCCGGGTGTGTGTGAGGCGGTGCCGGGAGCCCCGTGGCGGTGTGCCGGGTCCGGGGGTGGGTGTGTGTGTGTGAGGCGGTTCCGGGAGCCCCGTGGCGGTGTACCGGGGCCGGGTGTGTGTGAGGCGGTGCCGCCCGGGCCGGGCCGTGCCGGTTCTACCCGGGGCGCATCCCGGGCCCGCCCCGCCCCCCCCCCCCGGAAGCGCTCACCGGGCGCGCGCGGCCAATCGCGGCCCGGGCGGGGCCGCCGCGCATGCGCACGCCGCGCGCGGCGCGCCGCCGCCGCCATCTTGGAAAAGGTCGCGGCGCCTCGAGGGCCGCGGGGGGGCGGGGCGGGCACGGCTGGCCACGCCCCCCTCGCGCGGGTGGGGGGAGGCGCATGCGCGAAACGCCCTTCCCGCGCGGCGGCACGGGGCGCCTGGACTGCGCGTGCGCGCGGTGGGGGGCGGAGCCGAGGGCGGGGCTACGGGTGGGCACGCGCGGAGGGGGCGGGGCTTGGGAGGGAATGGGATGGGAATGGGAATGGGAATGGGATTGGGATCAGCGGGGAGCGGATGGGACCTGGAGCCGGTGCCAGCCCTGGCCCCGCTCCGCAGGGCTGCCCGTGCTCCCAGCTGCTCCTGACCCCCCGCACAGCTCCAAGCACACCCTCTGTATTTGCTGGCTCCCTTCCCGCGTCAGTAATTAAGTAATTAAACGAACTGGGGCGGGGGGAACCCCCGACCCTGCCAGCCCTGCTCAGCAAGGACAGCGGAGCTGCGTGGCCCGGAACCCCACCCCTATTCCCATCTCCCAGGTTTGCCTCAACCTGGAGCTCTCCGTGGCCGTGGGTTTTCCAGTGCCTGGTGTGGCCGGGAGAGAAGATGTTAACGGAGATACCCAGATCCATTAATCGAGTGAATTAATGTTAAATAAAGGGAAATCCACTCCCCAACTGCTGCCTGACAGAATCAAGAAGCTGGGACCGGCCATAGCCCCAAAACAACGAAGTTAACGCAGATCCAAATATTCCTTTGGCTTCCCAAACTCTGAGTGGCACCTGCAGCGACAAGAGGTGGCTGAAACCAGCGGCTTAACCGGCTTTGAGGGGACAGCCCATACCCCTGTGGGGACATTGCAGAGGCTGGCACTTACTTTAGAGGATTAAACACCGGGAGGAGGGGGAATAAACCCTCCGTGGGGCTGTGACAAGCAGCTTAGCGCTGAGCAGCCCTGGGGCCTGTCCACGGCGCATTTTCTGCCACGGAGGTTTTATTTCCACGCTCTCAGCACAGCACTGACCCCCCAGGGGCCAGGCAGGGGGAGGGAACACCCCAGGGAGGAGCTGTGCAGGTGAGGAGATGCTGCCTGGACACACGGGAGCTGCCACCTGCTGATAAATGACGTGTGCACCCCCAGCCAGAGCACTGGGGGCCCCAAAACCTACCCCCAACACCTCCAAAACACCCTCCAGCTCCCCCAGACCTTCTCAAAACTCTCCAAAATGTCTCCAACATCTCCAACCCCCCTCCAAGCTCTCCAATATCTCTGCAAGATCTCCAGTGACTTTCCAAAACCACTCCAACATTTCCCACCCCTCCAATGCCTCCCAAACCTCTCTGACTCCTCTAAAACCCTCCAATATCCTCAAAATCTCTCCAACGTCTCCAAAACCCCTTCAGCACCTTCAAAATCCCTTGAGCATCTCTAAAACCTCTCCAGTCTCCTCCAAATCCCTCTAACACCTCCAGAACCTCCCCAATACACCTCCAAAACACTCCAGTGCTTCCAAAATCTCTCCAGCACCTCTGAAACCAATCCAACACTTCCAAACCCTCTCCAATCTCTCCAGAGCTGCTCTGTCTCCAGAACCTCTCCAAAAGCTCCGTAATATTGCCAATGCCTCCCAAAATCCTCCAATGGCTCCAAAATATCTCCAGCCTCTCCAAAATCTCCCCAAAGATCCTCCAGCTCCTCCAAAATCCCTCCAACACCTCCATACAACTTCCAACCTCTCCAAAATCTCTCCATCATCTCCAAAACTTTTCCAATGCCTCAAAAACTTTTGCAAAATTTCCACCACCTCCAAAACTTCTCCAACATCCCCAAAACTCGTCCAACACCTCCAAAATCTCCACAGCACCTCCAAAACCCTTTCAATAACTTCAAACCCTTCTGACTCCCTCCAAAACCCCCTCAAAAATCTCGCCAGCACCTCTAAAACACCTCCAACGTCTCCAAAAACCTCTCCAGAGCCTCTCCAAAACTTCTCCAGTGCCTCCAAACCCCCTCTGACACCTTCAAAACACCTGCAACCTGCAACCTCTCCAAACTCTTAACATTTCCAGAACCTCTCCAGAGCTCCCCAAAACATCTTCAACATTTCCAACGCCTCCAAAACCCCTCCAATACCTCCCAAATCCCTCTGACTCCTCCGAAACCCCTCCACACAGAGGGCTGGAGCCAGTCTGGAGCTCCTGGATCTGCCACCTCGGCGGGGCTCCCGTTAGGATCGTCGGCTGTGCTGGCACGTCACCATGGTGACCATCGCAAGGGTGAGCTCATTAGCACCGTTTGTCACTGCAGCAGGGCTGTGTGTGGACACGCGCTCCGAGGTGCCGGGGAAACCAGGGACACGCACCTGCCGAGCCAGGACAGCCAGGAGGGGACCCGCCGCTCCCACCCCTCCGTGTTTCTGTGGGATTCCCGGGGTCTCCAAAGCAGGAGTGGCCCCTGGGCTGGGGTGGGAGGGATCTGCAGGCACGGAGCCAGCTGATGAAACTAAAAGAAGGAAGAGAACCTTCTGCCAAATTTCTGGATCCCTACGGGGAGATTTCTTCCCTATTCCTGTTTTCCCTGCAAAGCCCAAAGGGGTGGAACAGGTTTTAGCGCAGGATGTGGGGCTGAGGGTGATTTTGGAGCTTTGCAAGCCTTTGTCCTTGCTTTGTGCCCCAAGGCAAAAGGATCATAAAGCATGGAATGGGTTGGGTTGAAGAGACATTAAAGCCCATCTTGTTGCACCCCCTGCCATGGGCAGGGACACCTTCCACCAGCCCAGGTGGCTCCAAGCCCCGGCCAACCTGGCCTTGGACACTCCCAGGGATCCAGGGGCAGCCACAGCTTCTCTGGCCAACCTGTGCCAGGGCCTCCCCACCCTCACAGACAGGAATTCCTTCCCAATATCTCATCTAACCCTGCCCTGTGTCAGTGGGAATCCATTCCCCTTGGCCTGTCCCCCCAGGCCCTTATAAAAAGTCTGTCCCCATCTTTCTTGCAGGCTCCCTTTAGATCTTACAGACACAACACGGTGTCCCCAGTGTCCCAGTGCCTCACATGGGTAATAACAGGTCTCACACAGTCCCACCAGCGACTTTGTGGTGTTGTAGATCCATGAAATTCAGAGGACTCCATCTGCCACCAGCATCCCTGGAGCGTGAGGAGCGTGTCCTGGGAATGAGGCCGTGCCAGACCCTGGGTCTGCTTTATCCCATTTCTGGGGCTCTGCCCATTGCTGCAAGTGCCATATCTGATAGGAAATATAGAATCCACCCCATCACTGAGTGTGGCAGCCCCCGTTTGAGTTTGGGGCTCCTCAAACTGGGAGGCAGTGTGGTTTGGACCGTGCCTGAGCCCCAAGGCAGGAGAAGTCATCCTCCTCTCTTTATTTATGTAACTTTATGTTTTAAAACACAGAAGAAAGGGAAATACTGTGGAGCTGAACAGCTGTTTTGGGAGATCAAGGGAACAGGATTTGTGAAAATAATTTGTCTCTGCATGGTTTATCACTTAATTTTTATTACAACCAGCCGCTCAGATGCACTGGAAGGTGATTTGAAGCCCTCTTATCCAAGCTTCCTGCATGGCTCCAGCCTTGATTGCAGCCCCTTCAATCCCACATTCAAATATTCATCACATTTAATTGCTTTATTCCTGTTTTGCAGCATTTGGGTTTTTGCCTTCAGGGTGAGTCTGAGCCTCACGCCAACCCAGCAGCTGGCTGTGCTTCCCCTCCCATCCCACCTCTCTGTTCCCATCTCCTTTATTGCTCCTACCACAAACTGAGCTGTAACTCATTTGGAATGCCTTGGATAAATGAGCATTTTACTGCCCTGCCACCTCATGTGAAGTAATTTGATGAAAAGGGTTAAGCTGTGTTTTATAACTCCAATAAAGCGGCTTGGAAAAGTTTTGTCCGCAAACCCCAACCGCTCCCCCTGTCTCCCAAGTTCCTTGGCAAGGAGTTTGCTTATTTAGCAAGAGGTATAAACCCAGCAGGTAAAATTCCTGAGTACAAATTCCTGCAGAAAGTACAAACGTGGGTAATTAATTACATAAACCCACCACAGCCTGTGCTCTGGGCAAGGGGTGCTCCCAAAATGCCTCTCCCCAGAACGGGTGTCCATCCTCCCCCACCTCCTGTCGCTCGGTGTGAGGCACAGGAACCCACAGCCTGGTGTCCCAGGGATGGAGAGGGGTCAGTTGGGGCTGTTATCCCACATCATCCCACATCCCTGTGCTGGGCAGACTGGTCAGGACCATCCAGGGTGGCCACGGTGGGCAAGGGACCTTTGTGGCCACCACAGCTCCTGGCCAGGTCCTCCTGCCTCCTGCTTTGCTCCCCACTGGGGTTCACCTGGGACTGTGTGGGTGCTGGGTTTTTGGCACACTGATTATATCCCTAGGAATGGCTTTGTGTGTATCTAAAAGGGAGCCCTGGAAATTCATCCCAGTGTCCAAATCACCCCTTCCAGCAGCTGCAGAGCCAGGGAGCAGGTGGGAGCGGGGCAGCCATGGCATCTTGCTCCCTCCAATGAGAGACCCCTCCACTCTCCTACAGGCAGGGGGAAAGGACTCATTCGGGCTGTGGCTTCTTTTAAACCTACACAAAGATCAGAATCTGTCCCCACCTTCTTCCCAGACCTCAAAATCCCACCCAGGCAACGCAACAGGATGTCCCAACCTACCCTTCCGACCCTCTCCCTGCTCTCAGCCTCCCATCGATTTTGTGGGGACACCGGCAGAGGTGCGGGTGGTGGAGGACGATGGAGCTTGGGCTCCCATGAGCTAGGTCCCACCCTGAGCAGTCTGTCACCAACCACGAGCTCCTGTGGGGATCCATCAGGAGCCACAAGAATTCAGGACCTGCCTCTCAGTCCCATCAGCAAGGGAAGGCCTCCCCTTCTTCCAGGAAGCATAGCGTGGAGTGGGATCAGGGGCTCCCAGGGGCTGGACACACCGGCCAGTTCCCTTTTATTCCGTGTTTCTGCTCCGCTCCGCTCGGCCCATTAGCTGAGGCATTAAATTTTAACATTTTTTGTTGCTCCTCGCAGCCTATTCCTCGTGAGTGGGTGCCTGGGTGGGTGCCAGGGCCCTGGCGCCGCACTGGGGGGACCTGGGGGACCACGGGAGTCTGGCTGTGGTGGGGGTACCCACCTGCATCCCACGGGCAGGAGAAGGGCTCCCAGGGACCAGCCCGGAAACAGGATCACTGCAAACACTCTGCACAGCTCTGGAGCCAGGCTGGGAGAGCTGGGGATGTTCAGCCTGGAGAGGAGAAGGCTCCAGGGAGACCTGAGAGTCCCTTCCAGGGCCTAAAGGGGCTCCAGGAGAGCTGGAGAGGGACTTGGGACAAGGGATGGAGGGACAAGACAAGGGGGAATGGCTTCCCACTGCCAGAGGACAGGTTTAGATGGAATATTGGGAAGGAATTCCTGTCTGTGAGGGTGGGGAGGCCCTGGCACAGGTTGCCCAGAGAAGCTGTGGCTGCCCCTGGATCCCTGGAAGTGTCCAAGGCCAGGCTGGATGGGGTTTGGAGCAACCTGGGCTGGTGGAAGGTATCCCTGCCCATGGCAGGAATGAGATGGTCTTTAAGGTCCCTTCCAACCCAAACCATTCCATGATTCTGTGATCCTATGAGATGAAATTGGGATAAACTACCCTCCAGGCTGGTTCCATCTCTCTCCTGGGGGGACAGGACCCAGAGCAGCACAGCTGGAGCTTTCTGGCCATGAGGAGTTAAAAAGCCATCAATTTTTGCCATTAGTTGGGGCTGTGGCTGGAGCAGACACGCTGCAGGCAGAGCCATGAACTGAATAATTCAGGGTGAGAGATGACAAAGCCCATGGGCCAAGCTGGGGAAACCTCTCCATGTCCTCCTGCTCCCACTTCCCAAGGACATGCCCTTTGCTTCTGTCCCAGGGTTCTGGATGTGGGCTGGGGTGATGGACCAGATTTGGGTCTCAGGAATCTGGGGGACATGTGCTGGTCCCTGAGCTGGTCCCAGTGGATGGGTGATGGTGAGGAGGCCTCATGGGCACGTGGCCCAGGGTGCTGGCCTGGCTTATCTGCCTGGAGCAGCTGGACACTGCTGGCTCGGCTACCCTGCATTGTACCAATGGGCCCTCTTGGGGCAGGGAGACCAACTGTGGGGCAAAGATGCCACTCGTGGGGCACAGACACACACTGTGGGACAGGGACACCCCTCACAGGGCACCATGGTGCTCCTGTTGTGTGCCCTGCAGTGGGGAGCAATCCTCCAGGATGCCTCCAGGATGGCTCCCAGGCCATTTACTCCACCGTTGGCAGGGCACAGGCCACCCACGGGCACTCAGGCTGAGAGATTTCCCCCCTGGTTGTGCAATATCTCCTGTGCCAGGGCCTGGGAAGTCAGCCGGGCACTGGGGACAGAGGATGGGTCCCTCGGTGACACCCTGTGCACGGGGCGGGTGGGCTGAGTTTGCCAGGTCTCAGCTGCAGCACTGGCGAGCCCCGAGGCAGCCGCCCTGTGCCGGGAGAGGGCGGCTGGAGCTCGGGCAGGCGGCAGGCGAGGAGTTAACTTCCAGCCTCGCCGCGGGAGTCTGGAGCTATTAATACTCGCACGCTGGTTTAGCTGTCAGAGCGAGCGGCTCCTCCACCGGTGAGACGAGCCCCGCGGAGCCGCCGTTCCACGACGACACAACTTTCCTCCTCCACCAGCGTGTTGGGCTCCCGACCCGGCCGCCTGCCTGGCGGACCCTTCCAGACCCCGCTGGATCCTGCCAGAGCCTGCTGGACCCCACCTGCTGCGGGGGACACTTTTCCCTCACAGCGACACGGGCACCGTCCGCCCACGGGTGCCACGGGGCAGCCGCTTCCCGCGGCCTCTGAAGCACCGCGGGGCTCGGACCCCTCGCCCGGGTGATGCCATCGCAGGTGCCTGCTCGCACCCCCTGAGGAATGGCACTGCCGCCGGCCGGGCTGCACGATGGGTGCCGGGATGGCGCCGGGCATGGTCAGCCTCGGGGCGAGGGCGACGTGGGACATGACACAGCCCGGCGCTGCCTCCGCGCCCGGTGAGCGGCCGGTCCCGGTGCTCAGCCCGGCCGTGTGACGGGCTCCCCGACACCATGGCCCCGAGAGGGCCAGCGTGAGCCTCCGGCCACCGCCGGCACCGGCAAGGAAGATGCCAACACCCCTCCGGCACTGCGTGCCCTGCGGTCCCCCTCGCCCGGGCGCGGCGGCCGCTAGAGACGAGCGATGGATTCTTTCTGCTTCGTCTGCTTCCAGAAAGAGGAGCTGCAGCCCCTGCACCTGCACAGGTCAGTGCCACGGATCCCGGGACACCACTGGCGGGGACACAGCGCCGCTGGGGCCGTGCTATGAGCCCATGGTGGGGCATGGCATGGGAGCAGGGCACCGAGCCGGGCTGGGGGACAGAGCCTGGCATGGGCCATGCCGAAGTTTCCTTTGGAGCAGGTGCATCCTCTCCTGGCCAGAGGAGTCCAGATCCCCATTCTGTGCCATGCAATGCCGGGACAGGCTGCGGTGCACAGCACGTGTGTGCATCTGGCATGTGCTTCCCTTGCCAGGGGAACCCAGTGGGCATCCTGTGCCATGCCATGCCATGCCGGTGTGCTCAGGGGAGCGGGGCTGTGGGCAGCGATGTGCATTCCAGAGCTATCCCAAATCCATCCTGGAGACATCCCAGCCACTCCTGCCCACCTGAGCAGGGTCCCTGGCCAGTCTCTCCTCTTCCCTGGCTGCCTGGGGCCAGGGGTCCAGAGCAGTTCGAGGGTCCCCAAGGACAGCCACGAGGCTCCCCAAGGCCCGTTCCTCTCGGCAGCAGCACCGGCATTCGCCTCCCCCTTCCCCAAAATCTCCTCTGCCATCGGCGCTGCTGAGCGGCAGCCAAGGAGAATGTGCCGGTGCTGAAATTAGCCGGGCAGCCGGCGAGGCTGCGAGGTGTGAACGCTGGCACATGTTGTGCCCAACTGCTCCTCCGTGGCACTGAGCCACTGCCGCCTCCTGTCCCACGCCTTCATCCCCAGAGCAGAGCTCCCACCTGCTCGAGCCGGGAGCCTCCCAGGCACTGGCTGCCCATGGAGAGGGCTGCGGGGGGGGGGGAGGGGGGAGGGCTCAGGGCCATTGGCTGGGCTGTGGGACAATCCAGTCCTTCCTCACGGTGTGCAGGAAGTTGTAGGACTCGTTTTGGTGTAAATCCTGGGGTTTTGGAGCCTTGGTTCCCATGAGTCACTGCCCAGGCTGGGGGGACAGGGAGACCAGGGATCGAGAGGGGTCTTGGGTGTGGGTGCTGTTGGCTGAGGGATGTACAGAATTCCCAGGGCTGTCATCCCATAGCCCAGCCTGGGGCTGGAGCTGATGGGCAGCATCCAGACTGTGCTGGGTCACAGGTGTCACGAGTTTGTCATTCTCAGCCACAGAAGGAGTACCCAGGGTGGCAGTGTGGTAGCCCAGAGTCCTGAATGGTGGCCAGAGGGACCATCTCTCCCTGCACAGGGGGTTGGAGAAGGAGGAACATCCTTGGTTTGTGCTTGTCCTGCTCTGCTCCAAGGTGGGGCTACGCTGGGGGGGTCCCTGAGTCTGAACCCCCCCTGGTTGCCACCAGTCTGTCCCTGAGCCTGTCTGCATCCCGTTGTTGCATGTCACCTCCAGCACAGCCCCACCGGGTAGGCTCCCCTCGGGTGACCAAGGGGTGCTCTCAGAGGGTGCTCCCCGGTCCTGCCACCTGCGCCAGGGGCAGTAAGTGCGCCCCACGCACGGGTGCTGTGGCAGCATCTGTCCCCCACGTCCCTGTCCCCCCCCGTATCTGTCCTCCCGTGCCTGTCCCCGCAGCCTCTAGATGGTGCCAGGAGAACGGTGTGCGAGCGGAGGCGGCCGGCACCGTGCGGTGCTGGATGGTGCTGGGTACGGCGGTGCCGAGGTGTCGGGGTGCCAGGGCAGACCCCGTGGCTCTCCCCGTGCCCCCCAGTTCAGTCTCTCCCTCTCCCCGAAGAAACACGTCCTGCCTCTTTTCCCGGGAAACCCATCCCAAAGAACCCCCTTCTGTTGCCTTCCCGCTGCACAACCATCACTGGAATCCAGAGTCAACACCATTCCCAAGCTCCCTGCAAGTGCGGCCGGCGCTGCAGGTCCTGACCCAGCCCGTGCTGGGGGAGCAGCCCGCAGGGTGCTGTGCCCCCCGCCCGCCTGCTGGGGTCCATCTCATGTCCCCCGGGAGCGCGGACGGGCCCTGGGGCTCTGAGGAGAGGGACATCCCCCCAAGGGCCGCGGGCGGGGGCTTGGCGTGTGCCCACCACGCAGCTGCGCTGCCCCCCAGCTCCTGGGTCGTGTCCCCTCCCTGACCTTGGGAGCAGCCGCTGGGAATCTCATCCCGGCTGCCACCACGTGGGATGGCAACACACGCGTGTGGGGAACACCGAGGTGGGGGGCACTGAGCCCCCCGTCCAGGGTCCGGGAATAAGCTCCCATCACTCCCCTTTACCCTGGAATTCCCCGTGGATGGGCGCTGTCCCCAGGGACGGAGTGGGCACCCAGCGCCCCCGACATGGGTGTTGCACCCCGGGCTGGCGGGGTGGGGGGTGTTCGGCCCCCAGCCGGGACACGCCGGAGCCCCCCGGGACCAGCGAGTCCCCTTTGCCGAGCTGCGGCTCCCGGCGTGCTCCGCTCCCGGTCCGCCTCCCTGCTTCCCTCCCTCTCCTCCTTCCCAGCATCCCCGCAGCAAACCCGGCAGGTTTTAGCGCGTGTCGCCGGTGCGTGACAGGCTGCGGGTGGCAGCGGAGCCCCGACCGTGGGGGGCTCAGCCCCTTGGCTCCTGCTCTGACCAAGCGACGCCGAAGGGACAAGCGACCTTCTCGCTCAATTCCGAGGGGATTTGGCTCGCTGAAAAAATTTTGGGCTTTCCAGGTCATTTCCCGCCACCCACCCTGTCCAAGCACATCCCATGGCACAAGCTGGATATTCCCTTTCTGAGCAGAACTCCCAGGGACACTCGTTGTCCCTCGGGGAGCTGGGGGATCTTCGCACGGTTTGGGATTGTATGAGGTGATAAACATATTTGATCTGGTTCCTTTCATCTTGTTAATCTTAATTAGTTATTAATATTCTGGGAGTGCTTTGAAGGCCACAAACTCGATGCAAACGCTCCCTGGTACTACTGGTGTTACTATTACTCAGTGTGTGTGTGACCCACATGCTGGCACAGGCCTGGGCTGCAGCCTGGAAGCCACAAAGGGAGCTGACAAGCCCCATGGAGCTCCACGCAGTCCCACAGAGCCACAGGGTGTCCTCTGGAGTCCTGCTGAGCCCCACAGAGGCTCTATGCAGCCCCAGAGATCCCCACAGAACCCCACAGAGTGGTGATAAGCCAATGGAGCCCCATGGAATGTTCCATGGAGCCCTGCTGAGCCCCACCAAGCCCCATGGAGGCCTCCCAAGCCCCACAGAGCCCCTTGGAGTCCCATGGAGTGCCACGGAGGGAGCCCTGCCAGGCCCAGTTGGTCCCTCTCTGGCAGCTCGGGCTCTGTGTACCCGGAGCACAGCACAGCCCCATCCCCAGCACTGGGGTGGTGACACGAGGAGGTGATCCATGTGTAGGACCTGTGACACCATCCCCGCAGCCCGCCGTGGTCCCTGGGCTGGCTCCGTGGGCGCTGGCACCTCCCACCTGACCTAGAAACAGCCCTGAGCTATAAATAGGGCGGGAGCCAAAGGAGAGCTCAGAGGAGCAGCCTGGAATGCTGCAAGCGGGAGGCTGCGGGAGCTGGAATGGCATGGCAAGGACAGGCAGGGGACACAGGGTGACATGGGACTTGGGAAGGGGCGAGGCTGGACCCACTCCATCCCTAGCAGCCCATGGAGTGGAGTGTGCAAGGAAGGTAGGTGTGGCTTTCACCGGCCTGTGTCCTCCTGGCCCAGTGGCGCAGGGAGCGCCGTAGCTCTGCCCCCATCTCCCAAAACTTTCCCTTTTCCCAGCACCTTCCCCCCACCACGCTCTCCTGCCCTGTGCCACCCCTTTCCCAGCCCCACAGCAGCTGCTCTGGGCACCGTCAGCCCCCATCCAGCCCGCCCTGGCTTGCTGGGGCACTGGGCTCTGGCATTTCTCCTCTCATGCCACACAGATGCCCACATCCCAGTGGGGATCTCCCACACTTGGAGCATTTTAGTCATGGGTGCTAGAGCTATTGCAGGAACTGGCGAGTGGAGGGATGTTGAGGGCACTGGCACCGTGACCTACAGCTGCCTTTCCCAGGGCCCAGACCCTGGGGCCGGCAATGCCCCAGGCAGCTGCCGAGCGGGAAGGGGTGACAGCGGCAGAGCCAATCCCGACACAAATTAAAGCACAGTGTTGGAGTGTGATTCACCCTCTTGCTTTAAAGTCATTCATGAAAAGACTCATTGCTCTGCATCCTCTACAGGAGCAGATCAGAGCCAGCAGTGAGTCAGTGCCGATGGCTCCCCAGCCCTGTCCAGGGGTTGGGTGGCTCAGGGGGCAATGGGACAGCCCCAGTGCCAGCAGAGTGGGCACAGCTGGTGTGTGGGAACAGCCCACTGCCCCCCTCAGAGCATGAGGAAGCCCCACGGCTGTGGGTCAGGTCTAAGTGGCATCAGGGGAGCAAAGGGACCCGGCACCCAGCTGAGAGTCAAGCAAATTGTGCTCTGTGTTAAATGTCCCTGTGTGGTGTTTGTGGGGACAGAAGGAAATGCAGGAAGAGGAGATGTGCCCAGGGATGCTCCAAAGTGGAGCACAGTGCCTACCCCTCACCTTCCTCTGGAAAAGCTGTCATTGTCCCGTGGCCTGGAGGTACCTGGAGGGTCCTGGTGCCCACCTCTGGCATCGCTTGCTGAGTGTGTTGCCAAATTTAAGGAGGCTGAAGGAGAGCCCCTGTGATGCCTTTGCCTCAGCTGGTGTTCCCTAGCTCAGTCCAAAGGGTCCTGCCATCCGTGGGAAGCCTCATGTCCTGAATGTATTGAGGAGCAGCACTTGGGGAGCAGCCTGTGCTATGGTGGGACATCACCTGTGCCACACTGGGACAGATTGCCCACAGAACCTCTGGCTGCCCCATCCCTGGAAATGTTTAAGGACAGGTTGGATGGGCCTTGGAGCAACTTGCTCTAGTGGAAGGTGTCCCTGTCCATGGCAGGTCCCTTTCCATCCAAACTATTCTGTGACTCTGTGATTCATGGGGGGCATCACCCACACCAAGGTGGATATCACCTGTGCCAAGGGAGAGGGACCAGAGCCTTGGAGGGCTCAGGGATAGCAGTGCCCAGGGGACCAGGGGGCAGCAGGATCAGTCCTGCGCCTGGGCATTCCAGCTGCATGCTGCCGGTGCTGCCGACCCCTCCCTATGCTCCAATCTTGGACTATCGGGGTCCTTGGGTGGGTAAGGGGTGTGAAGCCGACCCCTTAGGGGTCCGTGGGGCACCGGTCTCATCTTTATTGTCCCCAGCCCCATGGTCTGCTCCGTGCCGAACCCGCGGCACCGGAGCTCCGCACCCGGTGGGGAGGGAGCGGCTCATCCCTGACCCCCCTCTCCAGGGCTTCTCCCGCTCTTAATCCCTTCAGCTACACGGAGGGCGGGGACAAGCAGCGCCCCGCATCCCTCATCGCGCATCTCCCCGTCCCCGCGGGGCCGGCGGCGGAGCCCCCCCCGCTCCTCCCGCTCCGCGCTCCCTCCCCAGGGCGGCGCCGGTGCCGGTGCGGGCGGAGCGCGGCGCGGGGCGGGCGCTGCCGGGGCTGCGGGGGGCTCGGCTCCGCTCCGCTCCTCCGGCGGCGGCGGCGGCGGGGCCGCGGCATGAGGAGCCCGGCGGGGCGAGCGGCGGGCGGCAGCGGTGGCTCCTCTCCCGCCGGGGACGGGGCGCGGCGGCGGCTCGTCCCTCCGGTGCGCGGGGGGTGCGCGGCGGGGGGGGCGGGGATGAGGTGGGGCCATGGTGGTGCGGCTCTGGGGGTGCGGGAGACGCTGCCCGCCCGGTGCCGAGGCCGCCCTTTGTTTGCCCGCACGGCGCTGGGAGGGGGCAAACCCCTCCTGCCGGTACAACCGGGGCTCCGGGATGAATGGAGCGGGGGGAGGCACCGCGCGGTGCCCCCGGGGATCGGCCGCCCCCCCCGCCCCGCACCGGTCCCTCCTGCGGCCGATGGCACCTGCGCTCCGGGCGGCCCCGGCACGGGGAGGAGGGACGGGGACGGCGGGGCGTGAGTGACACCGGAGCGGAGCCGGGGCCGGGGGACCGGGGGGCTGGTCCTCGGGGGCTCCCGATGAATTTTGGGGCGTTTGGAAGGATGAGCTGAGGTGGAAGGCAGCTGGAAGCAGGGGAAGGGGAGAGCGGGGAGAGGCGGCCTCGGGGGCAGCTCAGGCCATGTCCCCTCGTGTCCCCTCATCACCTCCCATCGCGTCCCCTCATTGTGTCCCCTTGTGTCCCCTCATCACCTCCCCATGTCATCTCCCCTTGTTTTCCCTCATCTCCCCTTGTGTTCCCTCATCAGCTTCCTGTTTTCCCTCTTACCTCTCCCCTCGTGTCCCCCCCTCCATGTCCTCTTGTCATCTCCCCTCAAGCCCCCTCATCATTTCCCCTCCTGTCCCCTCACTGTCTCCTCATTGTGTCCTCTCTTGTCCCCTTGCCATCCCCCCATGTCATCTCCTCTTGTGTCCCCTCGTGTCCCTTCATTGTGTCCCCTCATGTGCCCTTGTGTCCCCTCATCACCTGCCCTGTCCCCCTCTGATCCCCCCGTGTGTCCCCATGTCCCCTCAGCGCCGGTGCGGGCGCGGGCCCGGCCTCCATCCCACACCAGCCTCCCCCCGGCTGCGGCGGGAAGGGGGAGCGTGACCCACTTTCCTCCAGGTCCGGCCCCGCTGCCGCTGTGGCCGCGGGCAGGCGACGCCAGCCGGGAGCCCCACCACGGCTCAGGGACCGGGAGCGGGGACAGGGGCAGGGTGGTCCAGCCTCAGCACCCCTCTGTGCCAGAGCGGTATCGAGGTGTCACCCACGGGGAGGTGAAACTTAGGGCTGGGCGCCCACATGCCGAGCCCCCGACCCGCCCGGCGCTCAGAGCGTCCCTGAGCGGGGTGTGCCCGTGCCCTGCCCGGGATGCTGTGGGAGGAGACGAGGCACGGTGGTGGTGGGAGCGTTCCCAGCGGTGGGAGCCGGGGCTGAGGCATGGGTGATGCCCATGGGGCACGTGAAGGCTGTGCAGCCTCTTGGAGTGCTGTCAGCGCTGGTTGTTGTGGTGGGGTGATGTGCCCCCATTGCCCCCGGGAGTGAGCAGGACTGAGGGCCAGCTGGCCCTGCCCTGGGGACCCGGTGGGCAGGCAATGGGCAGGTGCCGTTCGGGGCATTTGTCTTTGCAGATCCCAACCGTGCGGTGCTGCTGGCGCTGGTGGAAGAGTTTTGGGAGGGAGATGATGACAGGCTGATGAAACCAATCAAACAATGAAGTAATCATAAATCCCCGGTGCCGGCGGTGAAGGCGGGAGCAGCTGGAGGCTGGAGGAGCTGAGGTCCTAACGAAACCATCCCGCTCAGCAGCAGAAATCCCGGGAGGCCGAAGCACTGAAAGGTGGCCAAGGTCCTGTCACCAGGGCTGATGGACAGAGACAACACAGCACAGTGTGGATGAGGGCAGGGAAAATCCTGCTGGCAGCTCCAGGGGAGCAGTGCAGAGAGCACGGAGGACAGCAGCAGGAAGGAAGAGTGGTGGATCCCCAGGAGCTGTCAGAGGAGAGAATTCTGGTGCTGCTTTGTTTGCTCTTCACAAATTTGCCTGCGAAACCTGAATCCTGGGACCAGAGGCTGAGGAATCTTGTCACAGGCTGATAGTCAGGATGGGAGATGGATCTCACAGTGGGAGATACTATGGATGGGTGTGATGGGGCCTGACCCTGCCCCACAGCTGGGACGTCCCCACCGGGAGAGCAGCTCCTGCCATCTGGGAGCCTGCACGTGCCTGGGTGTTCACTGGCTTTGCTGAAGATGATCCTGCTGCTGAGAAGGCTGCTGTAGTCTAGGCAAGGAGCTGGTATGAGAATTGTTGGATAACTTGGAATTCAGTGCCAATTCAGTCCCAGACTGGGGTCACTGGGAAGTCCCAGTTGCTGCAGGTGCTTTGGTGGAGGTTTGGTGCTGGTTCGGGTGATGTCAGTGGTGCTCAATCATTTCCCTGCAGAGCCAGCCGGAGACCATCTAGATGTGCCCCATCCATGGCCTCTTTGGGACTGGCTGCTCCTCCCAGGCTGTGGGATGCTGGCAGAGGGGCTGTTCCCAAACTGCTGCCACAGGCCAATGTCCCTGAGCCACGTGTGACCAACCACTTCCTGGACATACTCGGCTTATCCCGAGTGGTTTTGGATGGTCCCGGGATGGCACATGGGTGAAGGAACACTTTCCCTACACGTTTTGCTGCTTTTGGCGGGGTGGGAGGCAGTGGCTGGCCCGGGTGGAGGCTGCCCAGCCGGGGCAGGTGCCAGTGGCTCCGAGCCCCTGCGAGATGCCCGTCCTCCCCCCGTGCCTGCAGAGACGTCCTCGTTAGGCGAAGGTGCCTTTGCAAGCCCTCCCTGGGCTCCACCGTGCCACGGCCCCCAGGAAGCACAGCTAATATCTGTTGTGCGGGTCCCAGCGGTGCGGAGGAGAGGAGAGGATGTCCCTGGAATGGGGTCAGGCAGGAACGGAGGCAGCGGGGTCTGGAAATGGAGCAGGGCACGGGGAGGCAGCGGCTCCGCTCGGGGCACGGCCAAAGCACCACTGGCCCCTTGCCCCGGTGACACCCCAGCACCAGGGTGGTGTGGGAGCAGCAGGACCAGGAGCAGCGAAGGGCCAACCCCTCTTGGACGTGACTTTGCTGGCTCAATGGGTAGTTTGGGGAAAATAGGGGAGGTTTGGGAGCTGGTTAGGGTATGGAGGGAGGCAGCTTCCTCCTGATGGCTGCCTTGGCCTCCAGCCTGCTGGGCTTGGAGGGGAGTCAGTGTTACCTGCTAATAACTAAGGATTTGGGGATGGCAAAGGGAGAAATCAAAGCTTTGCCAAGTACCTGCCAAGTGCAGGGACAGAGCAGTGTGGGCCTGTGCCCATCCCACTGCTGCGTGTTTCTCATTTCTCCCCTCTTTAAAGAGAAACTGGGGTCTTGCCAAGACCCTGCCCCACATAGGTTTTCCCTTTGTTTTCCCAATTCCTTTTCCCAGAGCAGCCCATGTTGCAAGTCCCATCCCCTGGCCAGACTTCCAGCCCTGCACTGGGCTCAGCCCAAAACCTTTTCCTCTAACCTCCCTCAATAAATGGGTTGTTTTTCTGTCAGTCTCCGCTGTGGCCAGAGGGATTTTTTTTTTTCCCCCTTTCCCTCTTAATTTTCAAGCAGCTGCTGCTCCAACAGCCTCCTCTATGGGAGCCTGGAGCAGCTCTCCCGGGCGTCCTCTGCTCCTCTCAACAAGCTCCTAATGAGTTTGCAATTAGTTATCAGCAGAGCTGATGTGCCCAGGGCTGGATGTGCAGTGGCGTGGGATGTGGAGCAGGATGCAGAGCAGGGCAAAGCATCCCCTTCCAAGGAGTGGCATCAGAGGAGGGAATGGTTTGTTAGTGCTGGCCTCTGTACCTGGCAGGATGCTGGGCTCTGGATGTGGGATTATGTCTTCCCAGGATCTGCTCTGTGATGTTGGGGATGGAGCTGGGAGGTTTGGGAAGAGGAGCAGCAGCTGCCGACGGAGACGAGTGGCTGCCTATAAATACCTGCCAGGGAGCAAGGAAGAAGTGGGTGGATTATCCTCCTCACTCAATGAGATAAACGTTTCTGAAGCTTAAACACAGAACAATTTTAGTCTGAATAGTAGGAGAAACGGTTCAGGATGCAGAGATGACGGCAGGAACCGCATGCGGTGAGCGGCGGGTCCCGGTGCCACGTGGCAGCAGCTTTGCTGCCCCTTTGCCATTCCCTGGATCTAGAGCGGTGGGGGCCTTTGCCAGGACTCAGCTGGGATGTGCGTCCTTACTCCCTTCTTGGGAAAGCTCCTTCAGGAACATCCGAAACAACTGAGCTGGGAGGAGGCGGGTTTGGCTTCCTTTGGGCATGGTGCTCTTCCAGCGTTTAGGGGCAGGAGAGGAGCTGGTGTGCCAAGAAAAGGCCCCTTTTTGGCTCTGGGGACCTGATCTGGCACGTTGGTGGGCCTGGCCTGGGTGCAGAGGGCAGCCAGAGATACGAGACCTCAACCCCAGCTGTGCCAGGCTGCTGGGATCTCTTGCCACATTGGCCCCATCATCTCCCTGTGTCCCGGTGTTCCCCCATCCCATCTGTCCCTGTGAGCGTGCAGAGCTGGAAATGAGCCCTCGCTCCCACCCGCTGCTGCCCCGCTTCGCTGCTCACATCAAACCCAACATGTTTTCAAAAGCATTTCAATTTTTAATGAAAACTTCTGTGTTTACGCTTTCCCTGGTCTCGGCACATTGGTATGTTGGTCACCGCTGCTGTTCGGTCTCTCCCGGGATCGCTGATGGCTCTGTGTTCCCGGCAGCCCTGGCAGAGCGGGGTGTGCTGTGTGGAGCCGGCGCTGCGGCAGGATCCCGGCAACATCCCCAGCCCTGGAAGCGCATCCCCGTGCCAGCTGTGCAGACCCACATCACAGCAGGGACACCTGGCTTGGTGGGATCTCTGTTTCTCATGGATGTTCCTCGGTGGATGGCCAGAGACACCTGGAAACCCCAGCAGGTTGAACCAAGCAAACGGCCTTTGACTTGGAAAGCATTTCCCTAGCGCATCAGTCCTTCCCCTCCTCTCTCCCATCCAACCAACAGGTTTTTTCCTCAAAGCCCAACTTTGCTGACTTGAATAATTGCATTTCAACGCCGGTTAATTAAGAGACATTGATGAGCGTGATTGTAAATCCAAGTGTAGACGGAATTCTTCTTGCAGGATGCTGGGGGCTGTTTTCAGTCCTGCCTCCAGCAAGCTGCTGCACTGATCCACCTCCACCTCCAGCACCCAGACGCTGAGATGGTGCTCCTCTGCCAGGAGGCCAATGAAACACTATGGAGATGAGCTGCTTTGGAGATCTTATGAGTCAAACTGTTACATTTTTGGAACATCATGATGTTGAAGTTCCTTTTCTATTTTTTCCCCAACTTCCCAGGGAAAAAAAATATAACTATAATAAGTGAAGAAGCTGAGCTTTGCTTTGGGATGAGAGGCAGCATGGTGCAGGGAAGGAAGGAGGAAGAAGTTGGAGATCAGGCTCAGTCTTGTTGGGAAAGGGTTGGGTGGGGGTGATGGAAGATGACGCAGCACCCTGAAGACGGTGTGGTGAGTGACTCCAAGCTCAGCTCTTGTTGTGGGGATGGTCAGAGTGAGGAAAAACAGCCACTGGTTTGATGGGAGTAAAGAATGTTGGTGCTGTTGTCCATGTACTGCTGGGTGGGCCACCCCTTGCTCTGCTTGGTGAGATCCCACCTGGAGAGCTGTGCCCAGCTGTGGGGTCCACAGCACAGGAAAGATGTGGATCTGTTAGAGCAAGTCCAGAGGAGGCCACAAAGATGATTATTGGGATGGAGCACCTCTCCTATGAGGAAAAGCTGAGAGAATTTGGATTTTAAAGCCTGGAGAAGGCTCCAAGGAGACCTCAGAGTCCCTTCCAGTGCCTGAAGGGGCTCCAAGAGAGCTGGAGAGGGACTTTGGACAAAGGCCTGGACTCACAGGACAAGGGGGAATGGCTTCCCACTGCCAGAGGGCAGGGTTAGATGGGATATTGGGAAGGAATTGTTGGCTGTGAGGGTGGGGAGGCCCTGGCACAGGTTGCCCAGAGAAGCCGTGGCTGCCCCTGGATCCCTGGAAGTGTCCAAGACCAGGTTGGACGGGGTTTGGAGCAACCTGGGCTAGTGGAAGGTGTCCCTGCCTGTGGCAAGGGGTGGAATGAGTTGAGCTTTGAAGTTCCTTCCAACTGAAACCAGTCTGGGATTCTGGGATTCTCCGAACCAGAGCATCCATCACCTTGGCAGAGGAAGGCCAAGAGTCAGTGCTGATGGATAGTCAGAGGGATATGGTGGAGGGATTTCTGGCAGAGCCATCATATCCCACTTGGTGCCTGCAGCATGGCCCTGGCTCTGCTCTGGAGTGTCACTGCCTTGTGTGAGGCTCCGCTCTGGAGGGGGCTGCAGTGGTGGAGGGGACAGGGCTGGCTGCCAGAGTCCCCACTGAGGACTGTGGGGCAGTGGGGAGCCCCTAAAGGCCTCAGTGCCCATCCCGTGTGGTGACTGTGAACACACCAGGGCTGAGGAAATGTGTGCGTGTCCACGAGTGTGTCCATGTCCCTGCCCTCCTGTCTCTGCCATGCCCTGGGCCCTCCCTTTGCCCCCAGACATCCCCCTGAGTTGGTGGCACAGGGACCACTGACCCACACGGCTGCAGCCCCATGGAGACTGGAGCAATCCTGTCCACGGCAATTTGGTTGGTGGCCACAGGGCACAGAGGGGTGGCACTCAGTGGGGGGTGCTCCAGCCCTGGGGATGGGACAGGATGGGATGGGATGGGATGGGATGGGATGGGATGGGATGGGATGGGATGGGATGGGATGGGATGGGATGAGATGGGATGGGATGAGATGGGATGGGACAGGACACGGTGGCTTTGCAGCACCCACCGAAATGCTGCCACTGCTCTGCCTTGCAGCGCAACCATGAGCGCGGGTTCGATTGAGCAGGAGCCGTCGCGCAAGCTGGCCTGCTGCGGGGTGCCCCTCATCACCGAGGACATGCAGTCCCTGGCCATCCGCACCCTCTCGGGCACCGACATCAGCAAGCACTACGACCTCATCCGCGAGCTCGGCAAGGGCACCTATGGCAAGGTGGACCTGGTGTCCCACAAAAGCACAGGTGAGTGGAGCACGGGGCTGTGCTGGGAACAGAGTGCCTGGCGTATCCCAACCGTGCCCTGGGCTCACCTGGCATATCCCAACCATGCCCCGGGCTCACCTCCGTCCCCTGCCCTCCGCAGGCACCAAGATGGCCCTGAAGTTCGTCAACAAGAGCAAGACGAAGCTGAAGAACTTCCTGCGGGAGTTCAGCATCACCAACACACTCTCTTCCAGCCCCTTCATCATCAAGGTCTTTGACGTGGTCTTCGAGACTGAGGACTGCTACGTGTTTGCTCAGGAGTACGCCCCCGGCGGGGACCTCTTCGACATCATCCCGCCGCAGGTGAGAGCCCCCGCCCCTCCCACGGGAACCCTTTTGGGATGTGGGGGCTCAGGATCCCCAGGACACTGAGCAGAGATGCTGTGGGGCTTTGCTGCCCGTGTGGGAGGGGGCTGCAGGGCCAGGACTGAGCAGCCCTGGATGGTTCCTGAACATAGGCACCTACAGTCAAGTCTGGGACCGATCACCCATCCCCTGCATGGCTGAGATCCATCATCCATCATTAGCGTGACCTGGGACCCATCATCCATCATTAGGGTGACCTGAGACCCATCACCCATCCCTAGGGTGATCTGGGCCTTGTAATGCATCTGTACGGTGGCCTGGGAGTTATCACCTGTCCACTGGGTGGTCTGAGATCCATCATCCATTGCTAGGATGGCCTAAGGCCCATTACCTATCCCTAGGGTGGCCTGGGACCCATCACCCTTCCCTTGGGGAAGTTGTGGCTGCCTGAACCCTGGAAATGTTCAAGGCAGGTTGGATGGGGCTTGGAGCAACCTGGTCTAGTGGAAGGTGTCCCTGCTCACGGCAAGGGGTGAAATGAGATGGTCCTTAAGGTCCCTTACAACCCAAACCACCCTGGGATTCTATGGGGAGTCACCCCCCCTCCTCAGCTGGCCCAGGACCCACCACCCATCTCCCTGCCTCAGAAAGCCCCCAGATAAAGCCATCCATGACCACACTGCATGTGTAACAGATATGTGTGGGGTCCCCAAGCTGGGTGGGAACACCCCAGGGCTCGGTGGCGGGTGGCTGACACCATGTCTGCACAGGTGGGGCTCCCCGAGGAGCTGGTGAAGCGCTGTGTGCAGCAGCTGGGCCTGGCCCTCGACTACATGCACAGCAAGAGCCTGGTGCACCGGGACATCAAACCGGAGAACGTCCTGCTCTTCGACCGCGACTGCCGCCGCGTCAAACTGGCCGACTTCGGCATGACCCGGAAGGTGGGCTGCCGCGTCAAGCGCATCAGTGGCACCATCCCCTACACGGCGCCCGAGGTGTGCCAGGCCGGCCGGGCCGAGGGCTTTGCTGTGGACACCAGCATCGATGTCTGGGCTTTTGGGGTGCTCATCTTCTGCGTCCTCACCGGGAACTTCCCCTGGGAGGCGGCGGTGGCATCCGATGCCTTCTTCGAGGAGTTTGTGCGGTGGCAGAAGGGGCGGCTGGGGGGGCTGCCCTCGCAGTGGCGGCGCTTCACGGACAGCGCCCTGCGCATGTTCCAGCGCCTGCTGGCCCTCGACCCCGAGAAGCGCTGCCCCGTCAAGGAGGTTTTCTACTTCATCAAGTGCGACCTGATGGCCGAGGTGCGGTGCCGACCCTCCTACCGCTCGCGCAAACACACCAGGGACAAGCTCCCGGCCGGCGCCCACTGCCACGAGGCCACCGGCTCCTGCACCCCTGCCCCGCTCAAGAGGACCGTCCTGACAGAAGGGAGCGGAGCGCGTGGCCCCGAGTCCAGCGCGGCCGCCCCGGGGACGGCGAGCAGGACAGATGGACGGCAGGACAAAGGCAAAGGGCAGATGGTCCTGGCCACAGCAATAGAGATCTGCGTCTGACGGCGCCGCGGCAGCGCGTGGCGGCCGCACGACCCGTCCTGTCCCCCCGCCCCGCCAGCAGGGATGGGAGGAGTTGCTCGTGGTGGAGGCACGAGCCGGGACCAGGCTCTGGGTCTCCCAAAGCAAAAAAAAAAAGGAAAAGAAACACAAGCAAAGAGGAAAAGGACAGAACTTGTTGCGCTCCGTAGCGCCGAGGATGCCAATCCCCCCGCCCCGCCTGGGTGAGGCCGGCAGCGGGAGCCCAGCCCAGGGCACCGCGTGCTGCCAGGGAGGACAGGGGTGCCCACGGTCCTGCCATGGCCATGCTGCCCCTCCAAGGCTTCCCACAGGGTGGCATGGGGAGAGGTCTCCCAGTACGGGGAGGAAGAGTCGGGAGGGCAGTGGGTGGGAGGTCCAGGGCAGGCAGTGCCCACTGGCTCTCCCCCACCCTGTGCTTGATCCCCGGACTGGGATTGGGAAGGCCGATGACCCCACACCATGGAGGAGGCCTTTGGGGGGGTTTGGGTGGGTGATGATTTCTCCCCTTCCATCAATCCCTGCCCCACTGGTGGGGACCGGGAAGGGATGAGGAGATGGGCACTGGGCTGGTGATGGGGAGCTGGGGGGGTTTCAGGCAGCCCAGGACCTCTGGCAACCCCGGTTGCCTCCCTGTGCTGGGA
Organism: Myiotriccus ornatus; assembly: GCA_036023395.1. Taxonomy (NCBI): domain Eukaryota; kingdom Metazoa; phylum Chordata; class Aves; order Passeriformes; family Tyrannidae; genus Myiotriccus; species Myiotriccus ornatus. The sequence goes on along the minus strand of JAYRBT010024621.1, from coordinate 8,567 downwards.
GGTGCTGGCAGCCATCGATGTAGCAAGTGTCCCTGTCTGTGTGTCATTGTGTGTCCCACCAGTGCCACTGGCAGCCTCTGTCCCCCCTGCCCTGCCCCACAGGGCCCCAGACCCCACTGCAGGGACAGGTCCCTCCAGCCGGGAGCTGTGCTCTGGACTGTGGCCCGTGGCCACGGTGCCATCCAGCAGGTTGGATGCTCAGGGCCGAGCTGGCTGTGCTGTAGTGGCATCTCTTTGTCCCCTCTGCAGACTCTCTGTCCCCAAGGGCTGGAAGAGGTGGCAGCAGTGCAGCCCCAGGCTGGCCTGCACACCCCAGGAGCAGGGGAGGGGGCTCCAAGTGGCCTCCAGAGGGCCAGCCTGGTTCCCTGTGCTCATCCCATCACTCCCTCCCTGCTGTCACCCCTTCCCCAAACTCTGTCTCTCTCCCCTGGGGCTGGCGGGGAGGAGGCGGTGGGATGGATCCCCCGGGGCTGGCTGCAGCGGGGCAGGGGGTGGTGGCAGGAGCCGCTGGTGGCCCCTTAGTGACAAGGTCATGGGGGTGTGTGTGGGGGACACAACTCCCCTCGTGGTTTTGGGCACCCAGTGAAGTTGGGGGGGCTCACCCGGAGAGGGTGGGGGGCACCCCACGGCGGCAGCACTCTGGTATGGTTTGGGCTTCCCTCCCATCGGGTGGGCGCCGCGGGGACCCTCTGCGCCCGCCGGCGCCGCAATTCCCGCACAAAGGGCTATCCCGCTATTCAGCAGCAGCAGCAGCAGCAGTTTACAGAGCAGGGGCGGACCCCCCGCCCCCGCTGCTGCCCCCGGGACCCTCCGCCCCCCGCCCGTGCTGCCGGGCCACGGGCGGCCTTAGAAGTAGCATTGCCCCTAAGTAGAGACGCTCTAGGCACCGGTTTTTTCTCCTTTTTGCCTTAGGTCCCTCGATGTCCTCAATCTTTCGTGCAATAATGTAGATAAGGGATCCCGGCCGCCCCGGGAGGGCTCGGCGGCGCCTCTCGGGGGGGCTCGGCGGCACCTCCCAGGGGTCTGTCCCAGGGGGCTGCCCCGCGTGATTCCTGTCCCCGTCGAGGTCGCTGTGTCGGTAGGTTGTCGGGTTTTTATTTCCAGTTCCCTCAGCTGTCGGGTTTCAGTCCTTCTTCCCGTAGGAGAGGCTGTAGTGTCACAGACGTTACCTCAGTTTGTCACTGTTGAAAAGGATTAAAAAAACAAAAACAAAAACAAAAACACAACTGAAACCATAAAAAAACCGACAAAATACATAGTTATAAAAGCAACAAAAAAAATTCTCAATGGCGGTGAAGACTTTTTTATTAAATAAAGGAAAAGTGATGGTGCTTGTGTGGGCGGGGAGCACAACCTCTGCCTGGGGGCTCGCTGTCCCCCCACTTTCACCATGTCCCCTCCATGCCCGGCCATCGTGGCCACCCCTGGGTGGGAGGGAAGGAGCACGGGGAGCGGCACCGTGGGGCAGGGTGGCAGCACCCATGGGTGGGGGGCACCGAGCTGCCCTTGGTGCAGCCCCCGCTAAGCAGCCAGGGCTGCCTGATGCCAAATATATTCCAGCCACGTCCACAGGCTAATTTCAATTTCCTGGTAATTATGCAAATGAATGTGGATTTAATTAAGGGCAGATTTCATTAAAGTCTTCTTGGGGAAATGAGAACAGGATGGGGGAGAGCGAGGAGGAGGAGGAGGTGGCAGGGAAGAGGAGATGAAGGCAGCGCCTTGCCCCGGAAGATAAATAGTCACAGGGGATGCCGAGGGGATGGATGGGATCCCTTGGGAGTGGGGGTCCCACTGCTCCCTGCCATAGGACCCCCATAGCGGGGGCTCAGGGTCCCCAGCCCAGAGCAGGGGCCGTGTGGTGCACAGCTGGGAGCAGTGCCTGCGATGGACCCCGGGAAGATGCAGCTCCTTGTGCATTCCCAGCCCCGCTCCAGGGACAGGGCACCGAGCCCCGTTCATCCACAACTCCAGCAGCGACGGCTCTTGTCTCCTTCCCTCCCATCAGGGGCAGGGAAAGCATTGCTTCGACACGTGATTTATATTTCTCTCTTCCCCAGCTAAAAATACAGATTTGGCCACGACAAGAGGTCTAGGAAATCAATGTCATTGTCACCAGGCGCTGGCTGGCAGGACCCTCCCCTCCCCGATGCAGACAAAAAAGGGAACGCTGCCATTTGACGTCCTCGAGCCGAACCTCACGCGGCTCCAGCGGAGCTGCCTTTAATTCAAACTGAAATGGCTAATTTTATCCCGGCAAGGTCGGGATGCTGAGCCTGGCAGCGCCACGAGGGCCAGAGCTGCTTGTCTGCAGGTGAAACCTTCAGACCCAAAAAACGTGTCTGAAGTTTACCAAGCCACCGCCTGCTCAGCAAAGCCATCACCTGCCCAACAAAGCCAGCACATCCCTGCATTACCTCCGAGTTTGCTCCCAGGTTTGGCCAGGAAGGCAACTGGACATCCCAGGGGCCATGACCACTGACCTTGGGCAGTGCCCAAGCAAAGGATGAGCAGAACAATCACTGCTCTGAAAGGAAAATAACTCGATTTGTACAGATCCTGGAGGACCGGAGGGAAGAGGCGCAGGGTGGCAGGTGTGGAGTGGCGTAGGTGTGGGTGCACCCATAAAACCAGGTCCCTTCCGAGCTGGAAAGGCCTGGCTGTGACACTCAGCTGCTGAACCTTCCTCTGATTTCATCCACCCTTTAATTCCAGAGCTGGATTGTGCCCGGTTTTGCTCAGAGACACCAAGTGAGGCACTGCAGCCCCAGCTAAAACACCCAGGGTTGAGAGTAAAAATAACTGTGAATGAGCCACTCGTTGGGAGCACAATGATCCATGCCAAGCTGGCACTGCAATAAGTCCCACCCCAATCCCAAGCAGGTCCTTTAAAAGGTAATGTTTTGCCACTGAGACAGTGCTCCAGCTCCCCACTGACTCAGGAGGGGCTGTGGGATGAGAAGTGAGTTCCCACGCTTCCCAAACTGGGAGGGGAGCGCAGGATCTGGGCTGACGGGGGCTTCCCTAGCCTGGCACAGGGACATGGGGGGACGTAAGCCTGGCGTGGTGAGGATCCATGAAATGTGCTTCTCAGGGCTGATCCGCTTCCAAGAATTTCCAAAAATAGTGGCAGCACCAAGCTGGAATGGGCGTTGGGAGGAAATGTGACTCATGTGCCACCCGGCACCCCAGCGGAACCGAGCGAGCACAGGGCTGAGCAGGAACGCTGCAGGGACAGGAGCTGTGGGAGGAGGCACGAGGGCATCCCGATCCCTTTCTGGTGGCAGCAGAATGCCCATGGAGGGGATGCAGCCCAGGCTCATCCCTGCCTGTCCTTCCCTCAGGGCCCCTCTGCTGTCCGTGATTCCAGCTGCTGGGAATGATGGACAGATGTCAGTTAGAGCCTGGCAGCTGCCAAGGGCCCCAGCGGGGATGAGCTGCTGGAGCCAGACAGCAAAAGCTGTCCTGAGGTGGAGAAAAATCCAGCCTGTGCCACGTGAGACATCTCAGCAGGGCCACAGCTGGTGGAATAAAGGAGAGGTGACCTTGTGTGACAATCCAGCCACTTTTGGGAAGAGGGAGAGCAAAGCTGGCTGCATCTCCAGCCCCATTCCACCACAGCCAGCTCCCAGGTACATCCCTGCCTGGCAGAAAGAGCCCTGTGAGCATCCCACAGGGAACAGCTCTGGGCCAAACCCTGCCAGGTGTGAAGTGCCTTTGCTCCAGCCGGAAGGATTCAGGCTCAGGGCAGAGGAAAGCAGGAGGCTGCTGGCATCTCTGAACTGGCTTCGTGCTCCCTGCAATGGGTTTGGACACGTTTTTGCATCCAAAGGTGTTTTTTCCCCGTGGAAAACCCAGTGTTTTCACCAGGGTCTTTTAGCTGAAAGACAGGTGGGTGTGTCAGCTCTTGGGAGGAGGGAGTTGATGGCAATTCTGGGGTGTGGGGAGATGCCAGGGCTCAAGGGAGGGGATGGAGAGCACCCCCGGCCCTGCACACTCCCCCACCACCCAAAGGGGTGGGTTATGGGCTCCAGCTTGCAGGTCTCCCACGTTGCCATGACAACGGCAGCATCCCAGCTTGGCGGGGATGGGAGATCTCCATCCCACCACTGCCTCGCCCAGACATGGGTCTGGATGCTGGCACAGGCAGCACCCCTGCCGTGCCTGCTCAGGGTGCCCGGGCCAGCACCCCAAGCCTCCAGAGGAGCACAAGGTGCTATTCCCGCTGACCACACTCCGCCTAATCCAGCCCTTCTTTCACACCCCTCCAAAAGCCACAGGGCTGCCAGGGCAGGGGCAGGAAAGGGTTGTGCTCTTCAGGTGAGTGTCTTCCCATTCCAAAACCCTCTACCTGCTCCAGCTTTGCAGGATCCCAGCTGGCAGAGCTTCCCTCTGCCAGCTGCAACACCCCCAGGCTGCCCCCAAACTTCTCCCATTCTCCCCAGGGCTGGCAGGGTGGGCAGTGGCTCCCAGATCGTGGATCCTACTCCCCCAGTCACCCCAGATTTGGGAGCAGCAGAGCCAGAGGTGTCTCTGGGGTGGTGTTATCCCTCACTAATCAGAGCATCCTCATGGATGGCTCTCACTCTCCGCAGCCTCCCAGCTCCTCAGCTCTCAGCCTGACGAGATCCAGAGCTAAATCCTCCCTGACATCGGTGACACCAGGCTGGGGAAAAGTTAAGCTCCTCGCCTCAGAGGCTGCTACACCTCCAGAAAAGTTGTGTTTGAAAAGCATTAATACAAGATTAATTGAGGCTTTAATGAACAGCAAATCAAGTGCTAATGGAGCCCAACTTGTAAGGCGTGTGTAACACCTCAGGGGCTTAAAGGCATCCAGAACATGGCTGGAACATGCTTAAAGGGGGCATTAATCACCTTGTAGCCCTGAAGATGCCACATGGAAAAGAAATTTTAGGGGAAGAGGCTGCAGATGAGCCAGGAGTGCTGCCTCACCCCTCTGACCACTTCAGAGTGAGGGGTTATAAGGGGTTTACACTCCAGGTGGCCAGATCCCACCTGGAGTGTAGCTACCCCCAGTCATGGAGCAGGGGCTGGAGGGGTAACTGGGAACCATCTGGAGTGGGCAAACCCTGCAGCTGGCCTGGGTCCCTCTCTTGGGCTGCACCTCCTTTGCCTTGCTCCCATCAGCACTTCCCTTGCTGAAGCTTCGCCACTTCATCCCTCTGTTTCGCACCTCCCCATCCTCTCTCTGCTTCCAGCATCGCATAATCCCAGGCGCTGATTTAGATCCCTCACCCTTCTCTTCTCCACACCGAGGAAGGTCCAGCTCCCTCAGCCTCTCCTGGCCTCACTCCAGCCTGTGGCACATCTCCCATCACCTGAGGGACTGGCCCTTCCCAAGACTGGTTTCAGGAGCACTGCCAGGAGCCTTTCCCAAGGACAGAGCTCTAGTTCCCAAGTCCTGCTTTACCTCACGAGCATGGCTGGCTCTGCAGAGCTCCTTGGGCCTGTCTGCCCCATGAGGCTGGCCAGGATAACTCATACTGATTGTCTGGCTGACCCCCAGTGTGCCCAGACAGCTGACTTGGCTTCAGGTCCAAGGGGACTCCAATATTTGGAGGCTGCCAGACGTGCTGGCTGGGAGACTCTGGAGGCTGGGCAACTGAGTACAGGCTGTGGCTGTGTGAGATGCTCAGAAGCAGGTGGATGGATGGATTGTGGTAGTGTAGTGGCCAGGACCATGGCTTAGCATGGTCACATCTGTGAGTTTGGATATCTGCCTTCAGGGGAGAGGAGCAGCTTCACAGGACCCCCCAGGGCACGTTGGCTGCCATCAGCTCCAGCTGGTTGAAGCAGCCCAAGGTTGTCTGTCAGGAGCTGAACACCATCTTGGCTGGCTTGCCAAGGGATTCTGGATCTTGTGGAAGGACAGACTGGGGTCAGAGACTAGGACCAGTCACATTGGTCTTACAGCAAACTCCCTGCAGGATGAGGCATCTGGCTCTGAGTCGACTGGAGACAGCAGCTCTTGGCAGCCACTTGTTCATGCCACTCCCCAGCTTTCAGGGAGACATTCACTAGGCAGGCTGCTGTGAGAGGGAATCAACCACCAATAACTCAGGATCTTCTGCCAAGAGCTCTGGAAAGGAGGAGCTCTGCACCCAAAGTCAGATCTGCACCCAAAATCCCGCTCAGGACACGGGATTCCAGCGGTTGTGCACTGAGAGCTCCAGAGCCCTGTCAGTGCCAGCAGCTGTGGGGCACAAGCCAAATGCATTCTCCAGGCCCCAGGAAGTGGCTGTCAGCTGAGGGATAATGTTCCAGTGAGGCACATGGACAGGGACAGCCATTCCACCCTGCCCTGCTCCCTCCTTCCCTTTCTAAGTCATTGGAAGTCTCCGAGATTTCAGCGCCAGGCAGGTCAGCCAGGACACCCCAGCATCCAGATCAGAGAATCCCAGAATGGTTCAGATTGGAAGGGACCACTGGAGCTCATCTGGACCAGTGTCCCTGCTCAAGCAGTGTGCCCCTGAGCATGAGCCTCAGGACTGTGTCCAGATGGCTTTTGGGTGTCTCCAGGGAAGGAGACTCCGCACCCTCTCTGGGCAGCTGGTGCCACTGCTTGGTCACCCGCACAGGAAAGCAGTTCTTTCTTGTGTTTGTGATTTAGTAGAATGTCGTGGGTTCAGGTAGCTGGTCAAAGGTTGGACTCAATGATCTTGGAGGTCTTTTCCAGCCCTCGTGATTCTGTGTTCAGGTGGAACTCCCTGGGCAGCAGTTTCTGCCCCTTGCCTCTTGTTCTATTGCTGGGCACCCCCAAGTAGAGCCCCCGACACCTCCCTGCAGATGCTGAAGGACATGCATGAGGTCCCCTTTCCTGCTCCTTTCCAGGCTGAACAGGCCCTGCTCCCTCAGCCCTCCCTCGTAAGGAGATGCTCCAGTCCCCTCAGCACTGCCTTTGGTCACAAACAGGTCAACTGGAGCCACCTGAAGATCCCAATCATTAAGCTGCAGCAACTTAATGATCTCGCTGGAGACAAGTTTTCATCTTCAAAATGATCTTTGAAAGCTCACAAAGGCTTTGGGAGGTTCCTGATAGCCAGAAGATGGCCAACATCACTCAGGTCTGCAAGCAGGAGGCTCCAGGGGCCAGATCCATCCACTCTCCCCACAGAGCAGCCAAGCACAGACACAGGGCAGGGACAGGGAGCCCAGCAAAGCCCCACCTGAGGTTCACAGATCCCCCCCAGCTGCCAGTGATTGGCTGGGGCAGGAGCAGGGAATGTGGGATTGGCCTGGGACAGCAGGGCAGGAGTCCCCACGGCCCAGATGGATCCCAGCCTGTGGGGGGTCTTACAGACAGTGGGAGGGAGAGTCCGGCTGGCCCTGCAGGAGCTGAGCTGGGGGGGATGTGCAGGCTGGGCGTGGGGACAGACAGATGGGTGGATGGAAGGATGGATGGATGGATGGGAGGTGGATGGGTGGGTGGGTGGATGGATGGGTAGATAGATGAATGGATAGATGGATGGATGGGTGGGTGGGTGGATGGATGGATGGGTGGATGGATGGGTGATGGATGGGTGGATGGATGGGTGGATGGATGGATGGGTGGATGGATGGGTAGATAGATGAATGGATAGATGGATGGATGGGTGGATGGATGGATGGGTGGATGGATGGGTGATGGATGGGTAGATAGATGGATGGATGGATGGATAGACGGGTGGGTGAGTGGACAAAAGGATGGATGGGTGTGTGGGTGGACAGATGGACAGATGAATGGATGCACGAATAGATGGATTGATGGGTGGGTGGGTGGATGAGTGAATGGAGACAGACCAACCCTACAGCCCTTCAGCCGAGCTCCCCAGGAGCGTTTGCAGGACCAGCAGCCCTCAGGGTGACCCTGCACTCTGTGCAACTGTCCCAGCAGAGCTCCTGCCTTGCTTCAGTGGAGCAAACCAGCCATGCCTTGGGACGGGCAGCGGTGCTGCTGCAGGGCCGTGGCCACGCCTGGCCAGGTGAGCCTGGACAAGGCTCTGCCAGCCCTGGTCTCCTGCATGACCCAGTTAGAGCCGTCCAGGGAGCTCCTCGTGCACAGGGCTGGTGTTCCTGCCTGAGCCATCAGCTGCTCGCTGTCTAATTACCCACGTCTGAGTCATCCCGGCCCCGCTTTATCAGCGCTCGCAGCCACAGACAAACCGCCCTTTGTGCTCCTCCAGCCCCTGCCTGTGGGGAATTGCCAAGTACCAATTAATCACTGGCTCCTGCTGCTACAGGCCTGGGAGATGGTGTCCTGGGAAGATGGAGATCAAGGAATGGAGAAAGGACACTGCCTTCCCAGTGGGACAGAACTGGGACTAGAGCCCAGATCTCTATGCCACTCCAGGAAGGTGATGGCAAGGAAAATATGTCCCCTGACAGGGAACAGCCACCACCCCTGCCATACCATGGAATGGTTTGGGTTGGAAGGGATCTTAAAGCTCATCTTGTCCTATCCCCCTGCCATGGGCAGGGACACCTTCCACTAGCCCAGGTTGCTCCAAGCCCCGTTCAACCTGGCCTTGGACACTTCCAGGGCTGGGGCAGCCACAGCTTCTCTGGGC
>JAYRBT010024620.1:0-38482 GCA_036023395.1 Myiotriccus ornatus | reverse complement strand
AACAAAGATATGCAGCTAGGAACAGGTGGGATAACTTTTCCTAGGACCAGGACAGGCTGAGAAGTCCCTAAACAAGGATGGATGAGTCCCTCTGTGCCATGTTCATTGAGGGTTTAGTAGCACTGCTGGGCTGTGTTGGAGCAGGACACAGATAGGCACACACATTCCAATGCAAGCACCCCCAAACACATAAAACCATGTTTTGGAGACAGTTTTCTCTTCTTTCATGCTCTGGCTCAGCGTCCCCAGTCCCCACCCCACACAGCTAAACCCTCAGCCACCCAGACCCAAGCAGGAGAAGCCCATGCAAAGCCCACCTGTTTTCCCACCTTTGCCCAGAGCCTGGATCACCAAATAAACCCCTCATGCAACATATCTGTGGCAGTTGGGTCATTTTCAACCCCCTCAGCCCACACACAGCCTCCCCGAGCCCTGGACCCTTGGGTTCCTGCACATCCAGCACCCTCTGCCGCCCTCCAAAAGCCACATCCCTCTGTCCCCGCCCTCGCCATCCCACCTTCTCCCCAAGAAAACACCTTTTCCCGTTGCTTTTACTCTCCCCCAGCCCAGCGGTGACATTGCAGATGGATTTGGGGTGGTTGGCAGGTTTCTGCTGCAAACGCCTTTACCCTGCCCCTGTTCCCGGAGGCATTGCCAGGGTGGTGACTTCTGGGGTCACATTAGCTCATTTATGGGCCTGTTTCATTAACTGGTTTAATCCTGCTGGGGGATTCCCCCTCCCCGTAACCACCAGCCTGCCACGCACTGAGCCTCGTGCTCGTGGGTGCCCAGTGCCCGGCAAACATCTCCGAGCATCCCCGGGCGGGGCAAAGCGAGGGATCCCCATCCCAGCCTGTTGCATGCCGGCTCCAGAGGAGTGGTATCCGGGGTGGAGGGTTGTCGCCTCCCCGGTGGGAAGCCGGGACCGGCGGAGCTGTCGCTAGATGGGGCTGGAGCCTCGCACGGGCCCGCGGCCGCCTGCTCCCTCAGCACTCTCGGCCCTGCAGCATCTTCGTCCCGCGCAGCTTTCTCAGCCCCTGCAGCATCTACACCCCCTGCAGAACCCTCACCCCTCACAGCACTTTCTCCTCTTGCACCATCCCTTGCAACACCCTCAACTTTCAGGTCCCTGTGTCCCCTCAGTCCTCACAGCACCCTCAGCCCTCACAGCATCTTCACCCCGTGCAGAACCCTCTCCCTATGTATTATTCTTTTTCCTTGCACCATCCTCATCTTTTGCTCCCTTCTGTCCCCTCACCCCTCACAGCACCTCTCCCTTTCCATCACCCTTTTCTTTTGCAGCACCCTCTCCCTTCACAGGGTGACGGGGTTCACAGTCCTTTACCCCTGCAGTCTCCTTATCCTTCACATCCTCCTCTCCCCTCACATTGTCCTCTCCCTCTACAGCACCCTGTCCCCTTGCTGCACCCTCTCTCCTTGCAGCATCTTCACACCTTGCTGCACCCTCTCCCTGTGTCCTCTCTCTTTGGAGCATCCTCATCTTTCGTATTCCCCTTTCCCTTTACAGAACCCTTCTCCCTTGTCCCTTGCAGCACCCACTCCCCAAGCACCAACCTTCTCCCTTGCAGCATCTGCACCCCCGAAATCCCCCTCTCCCCTTGCAGCATCTTCACACCTCACAGAACCCTCTCCCCTTGCAGCATCCTCACACCTTGCTGCTCCCTCTCCTCATGCACCATCCTTTTTCCTTGCAGCATCCTCATCTGTCTCCTCACCCTTCCCAGCACCCCTGGGCCCACAGCACCTTCACCCCTTGCAGCACTGTCACCCCACCCTCTCCCCTTGCTGCACCTTCTCCCTGTGTACCATCGTTTTTCCTTGCAGCATCCTCATCCTTTGAACCCCATTTTCCCCTCCCAGCTGGGCCCAGCAGCACCACACCACGCTGGGTGTCCCCCTCCCAGCTTGCTGAGGCAGCAGACCCTGCTCAGTACGTGCAAAAGCCCCCCCCCGTTCCTTGGAAATCATACAGAAACTGGATATGGGTCCAGCAAAGGAACTCTGATGCTGCTGGGAAGGAAGAAATCACCCCCCCCCACGGCTTCCTCTTCTGTGGGGTATTTTTTGGGACCATCTGCACATCTGGGCTCTTGTCTTATGTGACGGAGCCCACAAAACGCTTGCAATGCTGGGAACAAAACACCAGCATGGAAAAAAAAATACGACATTTAGTTCTCACAAGAGACCCTGTGGCTTGTAAATCCCCCTGCGTCGACAGGTCAGGGAAATGTGTGTGATGGGAGTGGGGAAAGAAAGGCTTGAAGGAGAAGCAAATGTTTGAGGAGGCTGGAGAAAACGCCCCCCTAATCGTTAAGTGCTGCTTGTAAATTATTCATCAGCTGGTAAGAGAGGCACAAATCTATTCCGGGAGAGGGCAGGAGGGTAGGAAAACACGGTTAGGCTGAGCCCAGCGCAAGGCTCAGCCTAAGGTCGGAGAGCTCGTCCAGCAGGAAAACTTGGTAAGCCCGGGGAGGGGGGGGATGTTAATGTCCCCGCACAAAGGATTTCCACCCCCGTGGGAGGTGGAAAAGCAGGAGGGCTACCCCATCCCCGATAATATTCCCCACCGCTTTGTTTTCCCACTTCTTAATGAAGGCATTAACGAGCAGATCCAGAGCAGGACCTCCAAAGCCGCAGGGCGGGGATGAGGATCCGGGTTTGATCAGCCCGAGCGGAGTGGGAAGAAGTGACAGGACTGTGATCAGCCGAGTGCTCGCCGCCCCCCAGCCCCCCCAAACCCCGCCGCCGGGGGGGCTGTCACGTCCCGGCTCCCTCCCGCACACACGCTCCATTAGTAGGGTGTCAGCCCCGATTCCCGGGGCTGTCAGGAGATGGGTTTTCCAAGCAAATCCCCCGCGCCACAGTGCAAGCCGAGTGAAAATAATTTGTGCTTTAGGGGGAAAGCAAACACAAAAAAAAAAAAAAAAAAAAAAAAAAAAAAAAGAAAAAAAAAGCAAAGGAAAGCAAACGGCTGCCAAAGGTTGTGCGTGTGAGGGGAAAATATTAATCCTACCAGCAATGTGTTTTTAGACAGAAAAAGAGAAAATGCTCGTGCAGGGGTGCCCAGACCTTGTGCAAAACATGTCTGGGCTCCTGTTGCCCCACTCGGGCTTTAAAATTGGATGCTGGAAGCATTCTTGAGATCAATTCCCACCCATCCTCGCGGGGATGCTCTTGTGAGGATGCAGCAGGCTGAATTTGAGGCTGCTTGGAGCATCGGGCTGGATCCTGTGCAGGTCTGGAGGGTGCTGGAGCTTCTCCAGAGCCCCCGGGGGTAATTGTATCCATCAAATCTGGAGCTCACGCCCCGATGGCATTTAAGCTGTGCTGTGGTACCCGCCTCTGCACGCCCCATTATGGGTTTCTATTAGGTTGGGCATAAAGAAGCCGTGGAAAGGGAAGTCATAAAGCTCAGTGGATTGGAGGAATTAAAACAGCTGGAGGAAAAACAAATAGCTTTGCTGTAGTATTATTCTTTTTCTTTATGGTGGTTATTTTATTGCTAATTTTCTTCTTGCTTTGCTGCCCGAATCGCAGGTTGAAGGTGGGGTCTGGGAAGCCACTGATGGGGAAATAAGTGGGGCTTTGGAAAGAATGGGCCCCCTCCACCCCTTCCCTCCCAGCTACTTAATAAGCAGAATTGGGCTTTAACAACCTGTTATTTTTAAAGCCAGATGGCTTAAAGCACAGGAAGATATTAGGACCACAAGAGCTGGGTTTAAATTCATCCAAGGGCTCCATTTGTCAGTACAAAGGGTTGGAGGAGGAGAGCAGCTGGCTTTTATTTTTTTCCTGGATCTGAAAGGTACGAACTGGAGGTGCCCGGGTTCTCCCACATACTGCAGTGATAATAGGAGAGAATTTGCTAAATGAATTTGGGATTGAGCGATTAGATCGAAGCTGGTGCATTGAAGTACTGCCCCCAGCAAGGTGATGGGATGATGTCCCCTCTCCAGACCCTGTGCCACCCTGAAACAGCCCAGGGATGCTCCACACAACACGAGAAATTACTGCTGCAGCCAGGCTGGAGATAAAACCAGCCACTCCTGGCAACGCACACATTGGAAGAGAGATTACAAATTGGGATTTCTGTTGGTTTTTCATCGCTATGAGGATGGTGGAGGCTGGATGCCAGGGGCAGGGTGTTGGCATAGCATCTCTGGATGCCCTCGTGGGTCCTTACCTGGCCATGAAGTGGGTACAGGGGGGTCGCCTGTGGCTCCTCGCTGCTCTCGAGGGTGCTGAGTGTGGCAGGGTCCAGGCTGGGGAGGGCATCGCCACCTGACGGGGTCAGGAATGCTGCTGGTCTCTGGAGAGGGAGAGGCAATGGTCTGTGGGATGGATGGATGCGGTGACAGGGCCGATGAGGGGGTATCTGGGCTGATCTGCATCTACCGCATGTCCCCTCTCTCCCCATCTCCATCCCCAGAATGCCACTGGAGTGATGGGGAAGAGCTGTGGGTCAGCCAAAAAGGAAGTTGCAGGGGGAGTTTTGGGCAGAGAGGGGATCCTTGAAGTGACAAGGTGACAAGGAGGGGAAGGAGGCAGTTCTGTGCCTATGGTGGTGGAAACAGCAGCTCCATGCCCGTCCTCAGCCTTCAGGTGGGCAGGAGGTGGGCATCCAGGTCCTGCAGGTGCAATGGGATGTTCCAAACCACTCTGCCACCTGCTGCCACCCCCACCTTTGGTGCCTGCCGGATAAGGCCCCTCCAGCACACCAGCAACCCCTGCCAGAGCCCTGCCAGACGCTGCTGGCAGCAGTAATGTGATTTCCCTGCCCCTCATTTCCCACTCCCGGCTCTGCGCGTCCTGCTCTCCTCCCGCCAGCCTGGCTTTTATAGACTCCCCTCTAATCCGGTTAGAGGGGGAAGCAGGATCTAATGGAATAAATGATGGAGTCCATGTGCTCCTCGCTGCCACCTGAACGGCAAGGTCACAGACAGGGAGCTTTGCCCAGTCCTGGCTCCCAGGGTGATGAGGACCCGCCTTGGCCCTGGGGTTCGTGCATCAAGGCATGGTTATCCCTGCACCCACCCGGAAAATCCTCGCTCCCCACCTTCCAGCTGCTCTCCTGGCTCCCTCGGCTGAGCAATCAGCCTGGATGCCCTCTCCAAATTGGCCACAGGCATGGGCAACGGCAAAGTGGCCCTCTCTGGGTTTTCCTCCGTGCCTGCGCCCGGCCTCGCCTCGTTAGTGCGGATAACGAGGGCGGGCGCATCTCCCCCCCTGCAGCAGGAGGTGTCCGGAGGCGCCCCGTGCCCTTCCCCACCGCTGCCTCATTAACACCATCAGCAGCAGCATCCCCCGAGCCGCCGCCTTTCATTCCGCCGCCGGCCCCGACCTCAGCCGAGCTCCTCCAGCATCAAAGCCGGGTGAAGCCGCCCCCCGCCCCACCACTCTCCCCCTCCCCCGGGGGAGCAACATCATGCAAAATGCAACAGTTTAGGCTCTGGCTGCAATTACGGAGGCCGGCGAGCAGCTGCTGCCGCCGCTCCGGACCGATGGCCGCGGCCACCGTGGCCCGTCGGAGCCCGGGCGAACGTGCTCTTAATTCAATTAGCGCTGCCCTGAACGCTCCCCCGGGACCGGCGGCGAAAACCAACCCATTCCCCTTAACAAAGACATTCCCTGCTTGGTTTGGCTCTTCCTGGCCGAGATTACGCCTCTTGTAATCGTCCATACTGTAAGAGGAATGGGGGATGTGTTTGACTGGCAAGTGCCAATCAGCAGCTGACAGCAGTTTGGCTGTGCCAGAAGCCCTCGGGGGCCTTGCCGGCTCACCGAGAAAGGGTGCTCCGCAGGGAAGGGCCGAATATAATTTTTATCAGGGAAAAAAAATACATTAGGAAGAAATTCTTCCCTGTGAGGGTGGTGAGGCCCTGGCACAAGGTTACCCAGAGAAGCTGTGGCTGTCCCACCCCTGGATGTGTTCAAGGCCATGTTTGATGGAGCTTGGAGTGACCTGGGATAGTGGAAGGTGTCCCTGCCCACGGCACGGTGTGGAACTGGGTGATCCTTGACGTCCCTTCCAACCCAAACTGTTCCATGACTTTATGATTCCCCCAAAACAAAGTTTTCACCAGCGTGAAAAATCCCAATTCCAGTGCTCGAGGAGTACAAACCAGGCTGAAATATCAGGAAACACACGGTGATTCCCTACTCCACAGCCAATTGTAAACCCTTTTTCTTTTGGCCAGCCCAAAATGGCCAGGCTGGCACGGTGACAATTTACACCCCGGCACTGTGACAATTTACGCCAGGCACCGATCTGCTCCGGGTTTGGAACAGCGGCAATCACATAAATTAAAGCTGTTTAAGCAGTGAAATAGCCAGCCTGTTGATTTTTTTCTTTTTCCCTTGACTGGAAAAAAACCTGGCATTAGCTTTTCACTGTTTTTTTGGGTTTTTTTTTTGTTGTTGTTGTTGTTGTGTTTTTTTCAGAGGCTGTCACCGTGTGCCTGCATGTCCCCAGACTCCCATCTCGGGTGACATGACCATGGGCGCTCAGCAAAGTGATGGCAGAGGCTTGAGGTGACCCTGAAGGTCCCAAGTGCCAAATTAATGGGCTGAGCAATGTGGGGTTGTGCCAAAACAAAGTGTAAAACGAGGCTGGTTATTAAACAGGGATATAAATAAATCCCTTAGTAATACAGATGCCTCCAGTGTGTGTTTTCCAGCCTTGGATGAGGCTCAGAGTCGCTTGGGAATGCATCCTGCTGACCCTGCACGTGGCTTTACCACTGGCTACTGTGAGGTCAAACTCATCTCTTTTGGGCAAGACACTGAATTTGGGGTGAAAAAGGAAAATTTGGAGTGAAGGGAAAACAGGAGTCCTGCCTTTAGCCCCAAGCCAGTACCAAGGTGGAGGAAGTTGGCTGCAGGCTTTCCCCCCTGGGGAAAAAAAAATCCTGGAAAACCTGGGGTTTTTTGAACGCCAAAGGTTAATTTGCTAAAGCACCAGCGTTTTGCTGCAGTCTTTGATTTTTTTGTCTCCCTGAGATGATCAAAGTCTTTTGTTCTCCTGTGGGGTCCAGAGGGGGAGCTCGAGGGGATGAAGATGGAGGGGAACAGGGCTGGGTGGGGGCAAACCTGGGGGTCTCAGTGCCTTTACTAGGAGGCTGCAACCCAGCACTGCCCTTTCCCTTGGGATAACACCACTGTTTGCTCATTCCTGGTGTTGGGGTTCTTGGCTTTTAACAAAGCAGGTGCTCCAAACCCTTTCCCTGTGGCTTTTACAAGCATAGCAGAGTTTTGAGACAAGGTATGAGTTTAGTTTGTGGGTAGCCCCTTATCCCTGGAAAACCCTGTCACCGAGGACACTTTCCCAGCACAGAGGGTTGATGTGAGCATCTGAAACCAAGCTCTGGGCATCCAGACCCCTGGTAGGAGTTGGTGAAATCCTCGCAGAGGCCACGGAACAGCCGGGATTTACACCCGGCTCCGAGCGTGCCGGGTACCAGATGGCACCTCGGGTTTATTTAGCTGCTGTTTGTTATAAAGAGCCCAACCAATCTGGGTTATCCATTTTCAGCTTTCTGGGATAAATGAAAAATAAGAAAGGAAAGGAGACGAGCTCAGTGAGTGTTCTCCTTTGCCATCGGCTGCGGGGAGAGAGGTGAGATGAGAAATCATGGAGAAGGATGGACAGGGATGCTGCAGCTCCTTGTACCCCGAGGATGGGCAGCAATACCATGGCAGGGATTCCGTGGCTCCTCGTACCACAGGGACATTCCTGGTACAAAGGCCCAATACATCACCAGCTTCACCCAAGTCCTGTATTGGCTGTCTGTGCCACCTGGCCCCCATTTGGCCCCTTCTTGCTGTCCCAAAGCCAAGCTCAAGACTAGTCCACGAGCTGAGAGGCTGGATATTAAGCCTTCAAGCATCCCTTGGATCCTAGGGCTGCCCAAAGTGGGAGAGTCTCTGCCCTTGCAGCTGAGGCAACACCTCCCCTACCTGCTGGTTTTGGGGTGCTGAGGATCACAGCCAGGCAGCTGCAGCATTTTCCAAAGAAAATCCTGACCTCCAGGCAAGAAACAAGGAGCAGAACATGCCCTCACCCTGCTCGGTAGGAACTTGCTCACTGATTTGCATTGCTCCGGGTCCATCTGCCTGGGCCGCTGCCGGATGAATTACCCAGAGCCCAAGGCTTGCTCTGGCTTTCTCGCTTTTTGTTTCCACTCCCAGCTCTTACATACATTAGGGAAGGCAGGGCTCGAGCAGCGGAATGGGAGAGGTTGAGGAAGAGGAGAAAAAAAAAAAATTACAGCTCCCAGATCAAAACAATAATCAGCTAAATGAATTCTGCAGCATTTTCCCGCATGACTGCGAGTGATAATTTAGTGCAGCAGCCAGCTGGAAGCAAAAGGATTAATTCTGCACTTAGTGACACCCATGTGAATAATTCATCACACGCAGACCCCTTTTTGCTGACCCCCCTGGGCAATCACTCCAAAGCCCCCCACCAGCCGGCCCCTGCCCGCCACGGCTCCTCAGGGATGCAGCATCCAGACCGGACCCAAATTCACTTTATGGAGGGGATTTTTGGTTTGCAGATGGGAGCAGAGCCTGGTGGCTGCAGTAATTAGATCGATTGGGCTCGTGGATGCATCCAAACCTGCCCAAGGACCTGGAGCCAAGGGCTGGCGGGGTTTTCTCCTCCCCAGGAAAAGCAGCCGCATTCCCTCCCTGCTGTGACATCCCTGGGGAACACGAATGCTGAAGGAAGACAGCTGGACATTTGTCACCATGGTTAACCAGCCTGGCGTTTTTCCACTCTGACATGGTGAGCAGCCTCTCCCAAATATCCTGCCTGTGCCCTGTCTCCAGGCAGGATTTCCCGGCAATACGAGCATGTGACAAAATCCCTGGGAAAGCGATGGATGTGAGACGGCAAGAGCGACGCTGCTTTTTCTAGCTGCCTGATGACACGATCCAGAGCCTTGGGACAACATGCAAAAGGGATGAAACCCAGATCCAGCCCAGCTGAAAGGTTTGCAGAGAGGGTGGCAGCTCTAAAGAGCCATCTCCTTCCCGTCCCCTGTCCCCATCCCTCCTCACCTCGGGATTTTCCATCCCCAGCATCTCACCTCGAATCGAAGGAGCTGCAGGCAGAGCCCCATGGTTGGGATGGTTCCAGTTGTGGTTTGGAGGTCGGTGCCCTGGGGAGGCAAACTGGGTTTCCACCGGAGCTCTTGGTGGCTTTGGCATCATCTGGGTGTCGTCCAGAGGTGCAGGGATGTGGTTTGGAGCAGAGCTCCCGGCTTCCCGTGGGATGCTTGGGAGTTTTGTTGCCAGGCTGCTCACCCAGACACGGAGGTGGGGTTTCCATCCCACCATCCCATCATCCCACCATCACCTGTAGATACCATCCCCTGCCCAGTGTTACCCCACGGTCCCTTTCTCACCTCCACGGCGAGGCCCTCCACGTGCATTCTGCTGCTGCACGCCGCCAGCTCCTGGAAAACACGGCTGGTGAGGGGCAGCACCGAGTATCCCACAGGAATGAGGGTGCCCGGAGCATCCCACACTGGAAGGGATGAGAACAGCTGGATGAGGGCACGGCAGCCAAACCTGGGCTGACAGGGAGCATCCCTGGCAGGGCCTGAGACTCACCCGCTTTGTATGGGTAAAACTCAATTGTCAGAGCGGTGTCTTCGGAGAAGATGGTGGCAGCGTCTCGGCCTTGGAAGAGGAAGGAGGCGTTCCAGGATGGCTGCTCCTGGCGACCGGCTGGTCGGGATATCTTAAGGGACAACAGGAAATTCGATATTTGGGGGGGAACACAGCACTCACGCTTGGGAAGGGGTGGCTTTGCAGGCGTTCAGCGTCTGTCTATCACCTCAAAACCCCTTCCCAAACATGCATTCCAGGTCACCCGACAGATGTGGAGTAGTGGGGAGCAGCATGTTTATCCCCAGAGCTGCCATCCGTCGTTGGAAATGGCACCACTCCGTCCCCACCGGCAACCACTCCGCTTTGCCTCCGGAGAGCCCCGCCAGCTTTCCAAAGGTCAACCTTAACACTGACTTCCCAACGCCAAGAATTTATTGACAGCAGCTCCTTTTTAATGCTGTTACTCCATCCCTTCAGCCAGCATCGCCCAGCGGGAATGAGATGCCGATCGGCTTTTTCTGCATCAGCACATTTCTGCTTTGTTGGGGAGGGTGGGAGAGCGAGGCATCTCCCTCTGCTCACGTTTTGGGATGCTAATGGGCATTATGCACCTCGGAGAGCCGCAGAGGTGCATTATCCAGCCTTGGGAGGTGTTAGCGTGCGGAATGTGGGGTTGGGATTCTTCAGAGCCTGAAAAATCCTCCACGGTGGGCTGCATCAGGCAGTGCTGTTAGTGCTGGCTCAGCACCAGGCTGGCTCTCTCATTCAGGAATTTGTTGGGGGCTCCCTGGGGATTTTTAAGCTGGGATACAGCTTGGTTTGGCTGCTGGGAGCACAGGCTGTGCCTGGAAGTCCTTAGGAAAATGCACACGGATTGGAGCAGCTCACAGCAGCCGGATCCAGCTCAGCACCCTCCAGCCGCTCCTCTCCTTTCCCAGCCCATGGGGCTGTTTCATCAGCCTCAGAGAGCCCAGTTTTGGGGGAAAATCTCAAAACCACAAAATGCCAGTTACTCTTCCTGGCATCGACCTGTACAAGGCGCCGGAGATGGTGCCGTTTCAGGCCTCAGCAGGGAAGGGAAAAGTCAAATGTGGGAGCATATTGCTAATTTGACCCCAATTGTTGGAGGTCCTGAGCCCACATGGCTCCTCGCACCAGGAGAGGGATGGGAGACGACGTTCCTGATTTCCCCCCCCGATTTTAGGGGTGGGGGCAGGGTGCTTGCTGGGGCCAGGCCGTCTCCCACCGGCTCGGCGGGACAGATGGATGCTCTGTGCCGGGGCGTCAGAGCCAATGCACTGATTTGGGCAGACATCCTGCTACAACAACCGCCCCTGCCAAAGGGCCACCTGCAGAAACACAACAAAGGGGATGGGGAGGAGGAGGAAGGAGACACCTTCATCCTTTTGGCTGCCCCAGCTCTTCTCCCAGCGGCTGGTTCAAAGGCAGCATCGTTGGCACAAGCAGAGGTAGAGGTGGCCAAGCCTGCAGCCTCTCTCCTGCCTTCCCAAGGGATGAGGCCATCCCTGCTCCTCATGGATGTCTGTCTGGATGCTGCACACCACAGACAAGAGTGACAAGCTCCAGATAAGTAGGTTAAGCTGGAGAATTCCCAAGGAAAATAGCCCCAAAGGAGGTTTATCTTAGAGGGGACCAACATCACAAAGGCTTGAGCTTGGGCCTGGGAGGACAGACACAGAGTGGCTTCCTGTAGGAGGCCCATGGATTTGCCATTGCCACCAGTGTGGCAATCCCTTTGGTGACAAAGAGGATGTTGGCCTGATGGGAGCACCCAGGGACAGCAGAGCACCCAACACTCTTGCAGGCGGTTCTGTGCAGGTCTCAGCTTAGTCCTGGCCAGGAAGACGAAGTCTCCAGGAGCCCTGGCCAGGCAGAGAAGAGCTAGTGACCTGGGAACCCAAAAGGAGTGAGAGGGGTGCCCTGCTGAAGGTGAACCCAAGTGCTGTTGGCTGCAGACACTGATGGGAACCGACAGGCGAGAGGACACACAGGGCTGGCAGAATTATCGAATCCGATTAGCCCGCCCAGGAGTTCACTCAGGGAAAGCCATTAACCTCTGGAACTGGAGCAACAGTGCTCCCTCCTCCTCCTCCTCCTCCTCCCAGCCTTCCGCTAACATTTCCTCCCAGGCATTAAGAGTTCATCCTCCCGTGAGGGAAGCACACCCTACAGGTGGGGAAACTGAGGCAGGAGATGGGGGTCACGCAGCTCCCCAGGAAGAGCATCCTTGGGGATGTGCCAAGGCAGACTGAGCCCTGTGGGCACTGAGGGAAGGAGGAGAAGGAGAAGGATGAGAAGGAGGAGGAGGCAGCACACAGGCCAGATGGCCGGGTTTAATCACTCGTCCTCCCGTGTTGGGCTCCCACCGCTCGGCGCTGGCAGCAGTGCCAGGGCTGTGGGGCTCGGACCCAGCGCATGGATCCCACAACTTTATGGGGTGGCTGTGTTTGTAGTTATCCCTGTAAATCCAAAATAAATGCATTTTGGCTGCCTTTGCGAGAGAGAAATATCCCTGGGAAATGGCAGTCTCAGGGTTGCAAAGACTGGAGAGGGAAGATATCCAGTATCTTGGGTAGCGGACAGGGATTTCCTTCCTATATCTGGTCTGGAGTTGGTGGGGTAACTCATACCCTGAATCCATTGCCATCGTGGGGTGGGGGTGCAGACCCAAAGTGGAGGGTCTCAGTGCTGCCTCCATCTCTCACCTGCAAGAGGAACCCAGGGAGGCAGAGGGGTGGGTGCGGGGGAGGGATAAACCAGTAATTATTGTACTGAATGAAACACACTATTGATTTTCATGATAATTTAGCGCCTCACGGGCGACTTGGCATTTGGCCGGCCTCCTCTCCATGATATTTTATTTATGGGCTCCCCGAATGTGTTGATCCAGGGCGTTTCGCTCCGAGCAGATCAGAATTCCATGCACGGGGGAGGAGGATCAAGCCAGAGAAAGGCGCGCGCTCCGCTGGCGTTGGGGGCCAGCTGGATCCGTCCTCTGGGTGCAGCCGGACATCTGCCCTCGGCTGGCACTTCGCAGAGGTGAAAGGATGGAGCAGCTCTGCTTTTGAGGAGTGGCAGGCTACAAGCTGGCTCCTGGCTCGGCTGCTCCATCCCGCCTCCTCCCTGCCCCAGCATCCCTCCCTGCTTGCCAATTTTTTGGCAGGGCTCGGGAACAAAAGCGGGGCCCTCCCCTCACTCGCCAATGACGAGGCTGTGTGCGGAAAGGGGATGTTTCCCTGGCAACAGCTATTTTGAAGATGTGCGTCGCGGTACTTGAGGCCCGGGGAGGAGAAGGTCGCTGCCTTCGAGAGGCGGCACTCAAGCCGGAGGCGTGAGCCGAGCGGAGGGAAAAAGCGAAGGACAAAGGCACAGGCGAGGAGCTGCCTGTGGGTTTCTGGATGTGAGGACCAGTGTCTGATGCTCAAGGCACCGTTTTGCCCCCGAAGCTTTTTCTGTGTGGGGTGCTCAGCTCCCCTGCTGAAGGAGGGGTGCTCATGGGTGCCTGGGCAGGATGGATGCTGCTGGATCCCTGCGGACACGCTTGGCCTCGTACCTGAGGGCAGCCGTGGTTGGCGGCTCGGGCGATCCTAAAGGCAGCTGCTGGAGGGTCTGGGAACAGGATGGTGGTGGGTCTGATGCTGGCATGAGGGATGGGATGCTTCTCCATGCGGTGCCTGAGGAGTGATGGAAAGGTTAGGGCATGTGGGGCCACATCCACCCCAGCGGGCCGAGCGCTGTAGGAGGGTGCAATGGCACCAGGGATGCTCAGGTTGTCCCCCTGTGTCACCAGCAGCCCCGTGGCCATCACTCACTTGTACTCCTGGACGTTGGTCACAACTCTGGCCACGGCAACGAGGGTCCTGGGGAGGG
Organism: Myiotriccus ornatus; assembly: GCA_036023395.1. Classification (NCBI taxonomy): domain Eukaryota; kingdom Metazoa; phylum Chordata; class Aves; order Passeriformes; family Tyrannidae; genus Myiotriccus; species Myiotriccus ornatus. The sequence continues at coordinate 24,955 of JAYRBT010024620.1, read as the reverse complement.
AGGTGAGGGGGGGTGACACTCCCCGAAGCAGCACCTGGGAGGTGGAGGGTCCGTGATGAGGGGACCAGAGAATGTGGGAAGGGGAAAGAGCTGCCAGAGCAGGAGACAAGGTGCAGCAGCATCCCAGCCCCTGCACAGGTCCCTGCCACCCCTTGTCCCCAAGGCCACCTCTCACCTCCAAGGCCACGTAGCTCAGTCCATCACAGCGAGGGATGAAGCTCTTTTTGCGGGTGATGGTGACCTGCAGGACCATTCCCACAGAGTCCTGCCTCCTTGGCTGTGTGCGTGGACGGGAGCAAAGCGTGGGAGGAGAAAGATCAAGGCCACAAAATGCAGACACTGGGCACAGACAGCCCATGGCTGGCAATAAAGCACCAACTGATAATTAAAGCTCACTGGCCCCCTGGGCCTTCCCGGAAAAGATCAATATAATAAATCCTTCTGTGTTTAAATATTTCATCGTTCCCAATCTATGTGGGGAAGGGTAAGCTATGATTCTAAGCTCGTTTCTGCCAGCCTGGGCATAGGGGAGTTTGATTTTGGGGGAGTAGTGGAGTGAGTTTACCAGGCCTCAGCTGTACTGGCCAAGTCCCTGGGTTGGAGAAATGCCCGAGGGGGGTTTCAGGAAGCTGCTTCTCTGGGGCTGGGTACCTGCCTGTGTGAATTAATGCACTGCAGCCTGTGTTTCATGAATGTCCTGCCCTGCATCTCCTTCCCAGGATCCTAAGGGTGCAAGCACTTCCCAGCTTGCAATCCCATCACTTTCCCAACATGTTTTCCCACTGCAGAGAGCTGAAAGGAGCCCAGCACAACGCTTGCCTTGTTCCCCCCTCGCAGGAAGCTCACAAGCCTCTTTGAGCACCTTCCCCGACTTGCCAAATGCAGTTTTCCCACCGGTATTACGGCGTTACACAAGGCTGCCTTTGCCCACAGCCCCCCAGCTGCAGGTGGTGAAAATCAAACTGTAAGCAGGAATAAGGAGCAGGATGGAGGGGCTCGTGCTGTACCTACCAGCACCAGCCTGCAGTGGTGGGGTTGGAAGGGCTGGAGATGCCGGACTGGCAGCTGGAATGTCCCCAGTGCCTCCTTGGTAGGTTTGTCTGCCACAGTGAGGGTCAGCACTGGAAGGGAGAGGGTCAGCTGTCAGAATGAGCAGGGTTTGGGAAAGAGGAGGGGTTTGGGGAAGGGGAGAGGTTTGGGGGAAGGTCCGGGTGAGGAAGGGACAGAGACAATGGACTGATTAATTTTCAGCAGGCCCTTCCCCTCACAAGACCAGGGTGGAGTGGACAGGAGCAGGCTTCACACCCAGACTGGGATAATACACACACACATGTGCATCCCAGGGAGCCATGAAGAACAGGTCCCAGGCAATTCCGGGAGAGCAAAGCTGGAACCAATGCAGCTCAGATTCCCATCTAAGAAGCCAGGATTTCCTACTGATCCATCTAATCCACCTCCCTGCCTCCAGCCCGCCCTCCTCAGCTTCCAGAGCTCCATCCTGCCCTGAGCCCTCCCTGCCCCAGGGCACACCCTGAAATCAGTCCTCTCAGAGATGTCTAGTCCCCATCTGCCCCCTGGCACAGCAGCATCACCCCACGGATTCTGGCACCTCCAGTTCTTCCCTTAAATTAGAGCAAAGCTGCAATTTATTTGACAAGCAGGAGTAGGAGCCTTTTATGGAAAAAAAAAAGAAAAAAAGAAAAAAAAAGAAAAAAGGAGCTGATGGAAGGGAAAACCGCCCTCTCTTTATGCTGCCATCAAGAGTTGGGCCTCCCTTCCCCCAGCTTAATGACTGTGCCGAGGCACCCGCCTTAACTCCTGCTTGGCCAGCCTGGGAATGCCACAGGTTGTGCCCTTCCCCAAAACGAAGATGAAGGTGGCAAGCACGGGTCCACGCTTTCCTGAGCTGGTGCTTTACAGCAAGTGCTCCATTTATATGGAAATTTTCCTTTCCTCTCAGCTCCTCGTGAAAGAAGCACCTGAGAAAATGTTCTGGGGTTGAGCGAGACACAAGTGGCGTTTCTGCCTGTCATCACCAATGATGGATCACACTTGGATTTCTGGGAAATAAAAGGATGAAAACTGTATTGCTGGGGAAGAAAAGCTGCGAGCTGCACCTGGGGATGACAGCTCTAGGATGAACATCTGGGGGATGAACATGGCCAAACATCTGGGAGGTGCTGGGAGGTGGAGGAGCAGACCCGGAGGTCCCATCGGGTCTCCCTGAATTTCTCATGATCCCACACGGGGCAAAAAGTGAATCAAAATCTCCTCCATTTTGTTGAGGTCAGGGCCTAATGGGATTAGGCACGATGTGAAGATTGGTTCCCAGCGTTTGTTTTGTAAGGAGCTGATTTTATAATCAAATCCTGGCCCCTAATTCCACGAGTTTTATCACAATTACAGATTTAGCAGGCCTGAGCTGGGGAGTAACAGCATCAGGGTGTGGCTCCAAATGATACAAGGTGAGGAATGGCAGTGGGGAAAGATTTGGGGTGTTTCCCCTCTGATGCTGATTCCCGTTGGATACTTTGGAGGCTGCCTGGAGCATCATCACTTGTTCCACTCTGGGCTTATCTCTGCAGGCACCACAGCCATGAGCTCAGGACATGGCTCGTTCCCTCTGCCTGGGGTCCTGCGGAGCCTGGACTCCCTGATATCCCCGAACTAACCCTTGGAGGAATGAGTCCCATATCCTGGTCCCCAGCATCCCTGTCCCCGTGGTCCTCCAATGCCCTCACCTGCCCAGGCTGCATCCTCGGCATCCATTTCCACCATCACCTCCTCCTCCCAGGTGGGTGCGTGGGTGGGCACTGAGGATGCACGGGACGCCTCCGGCTTCTGCTCAGCCCCTCCACTGGTCTTACTGTGAGGAAAAGGGAGGAAAACAGGCTTGGAATGCGGCAGCAGGGAGCTGGGAGAGGGATGAGCACCGGCCCTGCTCGGTGCAGCATCCAGCCCTCAGCAAAGCTCTGCTCCTGCTCTGGAGGGTGCTTTTCCGGGGATTCTGTGCCTCTTTTACTCCTGGATCCTGCCGAGCCCCCAAGTGATGGGGTTTGCAGCCCCTTTTGTCCGAAAGGCTATTTCAGATCCCGGAGGCTAATTATCCACAGTACTGATGAAGGGACAGGGACGATGCTTCTGGGAAAAGAGAGAGAAGATTGAATGTTAACGACTGTCATCATTAGGCTCGGCACATAACAATGCTGAGCAATAATTATGGTTGTGTTCACTGCTACAGACCTGGGTAATTCTTCATCTGTGCTGGTGTCACCATCAGGGATGTTTTGGGGTTGTTACTCCCACTTTTATCAATTAATCATCAATTACTCATTAGCTTGGATAATTATAATAGTCCCCCCACACTTTTAGTGGGGCTGGATGATCTTTTAGAGGGTCTCCACTGCCCCAGTGAGACACTTGGTGTTATCCTGAGAGTCCCAAAATCAGCAGAGTCCCACTGCCTGGCGACGTGGTGACCTCAAGTCTCTGCATCCCCACCCATGGGGTGAAAGGGGATGGTGACATCTCGTTGTGACACAGATATCCCAGCCCTCTGAACCGGTTGCTCTGGATATTGAGGTGATGAAGTGTCTGGTGCTGGATCCTCCAAGGAAAGCTCTTCCTGGAGCTCCTGGTGGGACCGAGCAGGTTCATCCCAGATGGGTGGGAAGATGGTTGCAAGACCTCCATTCCCTCTCCTTGCTGAAGAGACTGGTCTAGTGGGCCCTCAGCCATGCTGCATCCACATCGCGTGCTCGTTTCTCATCTCCCACGTGTCCCCATTCCCCATCAGCAAAGCCCATCTGCACCCCACAGGGATGGAGCTGGCCAGCTTTGGGAGGTGGGAATTGCCATCAGGCTGGCACTGTTGAGGAGGGGCCGGAAAAAACTTGGCTCTCCAGTGATGAGCTCTGTGGGGGATTGCTCTCCCAGCAACGTGCTCAGAGTCCGAATGAAGCGAGACCTTGGCTGCGGGGGGTGTGGGTGGGAGGACGAGCAGGAGGGTGAGAACCGGCCCCCCCCCTCATTATAGACTTGCCTAAGGACGAGAGTGCTTTCAAAAAGAGCTGTGAAGTGGGGAGGAGGAGGAAAACAACCCACAATTGTGCAAAGCACAGGGGTGTGCCTCAAAAACCAAATTAATAGGCCGGGGGCAGCGGGAACGGCGGATAGCACAGAGGGTTTCATGTTTTCTCCTCCCCCCAGCCAGCTCCAGACGCACTGGAGGGGCAGGAGCGGGGTCTGCAGACATGAGATCGCACACCTCAGGGCAGGACATGACTGGGATGCACCAAGAGCTGCTCTTCCGACGCTCTGCATCCCTCCCTGCCGGTTCCGGGGCAGGCACTCGGCTCTGCCGTGCGTGCGGGGATGCACCATCCGCCCACCGCTGCGATAAAAGACAAAGATAAAAGATAAAGACGGCCGCCCCAGGGGAGTTATTACGCATCAACGTCTCGGCTGCGGTGCTCGGGGACGGCAAGCACGCAGCCACCCCGCTGCTGTGACGCCAGGGTGCCCAGCAAAGGGCTCGGCAGGGCTGTGCCCAGCCTTCAGAATGTTTATTTATCCGGTGTTATAAGTTATTATCTCTACAGGGTGAGCTATTTCTCGGGGCTGATATCCCGGTTGTTACATTGCTCCCGATCTTCTAACCCTGGGATGTTCCATCTTCATCCCACCGGGATGCTGCGTCAAGGAGGGAGCGCTTGATCTCGCACCCTCCCCGTGCTCTGGGTTTATCAGCTGAGTCCCCGGTTTCATTTTGGCCAGAGCAAAAAGGTTTTACTTGCAGGAACGCCGTTTCTGAGAGCGTCCCGTGGCACCAGGACCTGGACCGCTGCCTTCACAGGTGAACCCACGGGCAGGGGGACAGCGGAGCCCCCCTCCCCCAGCCTGGGAGCAGCTGGTGCATTCAGCAGCGACCTTGAGTTGCTTCTCTGGGCGCTGAAGAGCAGAAAGGAGTGAGTGAGGAGGTCGTTTCACCCGCCCGTGGTACTCAGCCGGAGTGGAGAAGCTGGCCGGGGCCAGGCGCTTTGTGCCGTTAATTGCAAACACGCCTGGCTCCGGCACGCCAAGGTCATCCCTGCATCCTGCCGGTCCGGGAGCAATTCATCTGTGAGCACGAGGGACTGAAAGGAAGATGCGGAACAAACCCACCGGTGCCCCTGAAAGCAGGGAGGGAGGATTTTCTAGGTGTTCAGAGGGTGAGGAGCAGAGCCAAGGTGCTGCCAGATCCCCAGAGCATCCCCGGAGGAGGAGGCTTTCTCTGGGACAGGTTGAGCCAAAGCCCCTGTCTGGGATCTCCTGCGCCTCAAGGTCTTTCAGGCTCACTCTGCTAAACCTGTTTCTCCCCAAATCTCTGGAAGTGATGCACTCAGCTGCGGAGCGCTGCGGGATGCTGAGTCCAGGCACAAGCGACTGGGCACAGCCACAGAGGGCAGCGGTGCTGCTCCCTCCCTCCCATGCCACTTGGATCACATCCTTTTGTGGGGTGATGCTCTGTGTGCCGGCGCTTTTGTGCTTGGGATGGCTCCACTGGTTACGACCCGGCTGGTTTGGGGGGATTGGATGCCACCAGACCCCCCAGTAGCACATCCCACTTCTCCCTCCCGTTCATAAAACCCCACCTTTTAACTGCAACATGTTACTCTCCTTAAAAAGCAAGTGCCCTGAAAAACAATCAGTGATTCTCTTCTGCCTTGGCTCCCTCACTATGGTTACTAAAAGGCCCCTCATGTGTCCTGCATCCCTAATACCCCCCTCCCCTCTCTTCCATCACTCTCCTGTTACCATGGCAATGCGGTGATGGAGCAGCACCAGAATGTAAAGGGAGATGCAACAATCACACGCCACCCTCGTGCTATCATTTAGGATATTGATGTTTAAATCTCCGGAGATCATCTGGGTATAATTGGTTTATGGAAATAGAGACAACTCCTGCCGCAGAGTTACTCAGGCTGTCGGGGTGGAGAGCAGGTCCTTGGCATGGGGGGATTGGGGAAGAGGGGAGGGGGTGATAGAGGGGTGGCAGTGGAGGCTCCTGGCTCACATGCCAGCCAGCCCCAGCTGCCAAAATCCTGATGATGGAGTCCTGCATCCCCCCTGCCCAGGGAGCGTCTGGGGTGCCTGATGGGGCTGGCACTGGGCACTCTGTCCCAGTGACAGACCCTGGGACCCCCTTCACCACAGAGTGCATGGTTTCTATTCTGGAAAACACCCAGCAAGCAACAGTTTGCTTGACACGAGATGTTTCCAGGCTTTCACCGTCCTGGCTGCTGATTGTTCCCAGTGGATGAACCCCAACCCCAACCCTGCAGCCCTGTTCCCTTGGCACTGATGGATACACTTGGGTACCAGCCTGCCCAGCACTGCCCCGGGGAGATGCCCTGGAAAAAACAAGCTCTGCAGCCATATGATGCTCTGAAGGCACTGACAGCTGCTTTCTCCACTATTTTCCAGGGAAGAGAAGCCCCTCTGCCTCTGGGATGGCAGTGCCGAGCAGGGCGGCCTCCCTCTTAGCACAGACCAAAGCCTGACCGGCTAATTGAGTCCCCTGGCACATGCATAATGCACGAGGAGCCAAGTCCTCCTTACCCAACATCCTGTTTTATTTATTAAAACACTCTTTTATTTATTGTGATAGCATCCCCAAACCCAGGCAGCACTTACCCTGTGGATTCTTTGACATCATTTTATACTTTCAATATTAGGAACACTTTCTTCCTGACGCCCCAGCAAGCCCGAGTGCCTCGTGCCTGCCTTCCCCCATCACAGCGAGGAGTCCTGGTTCCTCTCCCTGCATCTCACAGAGGTGATGCCAGAGAGGTTCCCCCCTCCCTGGGGCTCATGAAGAGGGTGGCAGCTCCCAAACCCTTTCTCTGTGTCCCCATGATCCCTGTTGTCCCCCTTGGAGGGTAATAGATACTCACACAACAACGTACGGCCACGGCACCTGGCCCTCGCGTGTGGCCGGCAGGTTGCTGGCTCCGTGGAGGGTGATGGTGATGGTTTCCTTCCCCACGGGGGCCACGTGTCCCCCGCCAGCCACGGATGTGTGCCAGGGATCCTCTGTCACAGCGGGGGACTTGGATACCTGTTGGGAATGAGTGAGTGAGGATACATGAAGCTGGGAAGGAGATGGAGGAGATTTCATCCCAGCACACCCCAACATCCCAAGCTGGTCCTAGATGAGGGAGAGCAAGCCAGGGAGGTAGTGCTCCTCCCACTTCCCCATCACAGCTGCCTCTTCCCTGTCCCCAGTGTGTCCCCCCACACCACAGATAGCCACCATGTCACAGCAGTGCCACAGTGGTGCCAGGCTCTCTGGGTGGACACCCAGCAGCACCAGAGGATCCTGCACAGGGTGAAACCATCCCAGCATCCCTGCCCAGCATGGTGCCACAGGGGACAGCTTCGCTCAGGTCCACAGATCCCAGGCCAGGTCACCAAAAGAGGGAGTAACCATCTAAGACACCTCTATGTCTTCCATGTCCCTCTGACCTCCCAACAACCCCCTACTTCCCCCAGCTCCTGTCATCCCCCTGCTCCCCCTTGTCACCAGCCCAGGCATCTCTGCAATTTATAAGGACTCTGCCGGGATTGGGATCTGAGCCTAATCCAGGGGGGAAGAGCGAGAGTGCAGTGGCTCCCCCCACCCCAGCTCATTAATTCCCACCAGCTGATGTGATAAGGAGCAGCAGAGCCACAAGCTGCTCCTCACGCATCCCATTCCTGCTCCCATCACACCCCGGCCAAGTGAGAGACGATGTCGTCCCCCACCCCCTGCGTCCCACAGTGCCACCGTCTCAGGAAGCACATGGTGTTAATCCATCTAAGATCTCACGTTTCTGGGGACACAAGGAGTTAAAACACACTCTGCCCCACTTCAGGCCCTGAAATCCAAACCCTTCATGCATCTTTGGGCCTCCTGGGGTTGAAGCAAAAGCTCCAGCCCGGCGAGCAGCCCCGCGGGCTCCTCAAAGCCGCTGCCTGCAAATCCCCTCCGACACGTGGCTGTGCCTCCGAACCCAGTAATGAGGCACTGCTTTGTCCTAAACCCACTCCCTTGTCTCTCCCTTGTCTCTCCCGAGACTGCCCCGTGGCAGCAGTGGGGGGCTTGGTGACCCACCACCAGGAGGGATAACAAGCCCGAAGCTGAGGATCACTAGTGGCACGGAAATCTGGGTGCTCTGATCACCAGCAGTCTGGAAAAATATGTAAATCAGTTTTTTCCCCCTTCTTTTTTTTTTTTTTTTTCTGTCAGCTCAGAAACCAGTTGGAGCTTGGGGCTGGGACAGCCTTGGTGTCGGTGACAGCCAGAAAGGGGCACCGAAGGAGCGGAAACACAAAGTGGGGGAGGATTCCCTGACCTGCAGAGCCGAGTAGGGAATGGATCCCAATCCATCACTGAGAGAGGGCAGGGATGGTTGGGGGGTTTGCAGGGGCCATGGTGGCAGATTTCCAGGCAGGAAGCAGGCACAGGCATGGAGTCAGGGATGCTCTCCCTGGAGACCCCTCTATCCTGTCAAGAGAGCATCTGTTCAGGCTCCAGTTCTGGAATTTCAGTGAACATTTTCATCCCAAATATCACAGAATCCCAGTGTGGTTTGGATCGGAAGGGATGTTAAACCTCATCTCATTCTAACCCCCTGCCATGGGCAGGGACACCTTGCACTAGACCAGATTGCTTCAAGCCTCGTCCAACCTGGCCAAATACTCACTAAAATCCCGATCTGGAGGAATTCCAGCTGGCAGAGCCCAGAAACAACCTTGCTTTAATTGCATAGACACCTTGGAGCTCACTGATGGAGCCCTGCGCTTGGGGGGGAGCCCTGGACCTAAGCTGTGATGCTGGGTCAGCATCCCTCCCCCCCATCCTTATTTACTGCTCCAGATCATTATTTTGGGACATTTTCTTATATTCTCCTTATTTTCTTTCACGTTCCAGGTAACAGAAGCAAGTTTCTTAGCGCACATCTTCATTCCCACCACTGTATTTACATCTCCCTTGGTTTTACCATCAGCAACAGTGACAGCAGGATAATTAGCGAGGGTTTTACTAGAAAATTCACAAGTGGTTAAGCAAAATAAAGCTCAGCAGGAGAACGAACCATTTTAAAAATAGCAGGTGTGAACAATGCCAGGCTTCGCAGGCAACCAGTGCCTCAAACCCTCAGCAAGCCTGTGATTAACCACCCAAAAAACCCCCCCAGTCACTGTTCAAAGCCAGGAGGAGATTCAGTGTTTCTTCCCAAAAGGAAGAAGTATTTCTACCCTACAGTTCCAGGTAGAGCCCACGCTTGTTTTTGAAATCTTAGTGGGAGAAAAGCTTCTCCATCCTAACGAGCCACACGCCCTCCCCCCAGGAGTTTGCAACCTGTAGCTTGCGGAGGTGGAGATAAAATATATTTCGAGTGCGCCCAAGCTGGTGACACCACGTTCTGAACATGCTGAGGACCTCTGGAGAGTCACCGACTTCTGCAGAGCATCGTGAGCATCTCCCGCAACCCACCGCCCTGATCCCACACAGCCCCTTAACCCCGAGCCGCCCTTAAACCCTCCCTGACGACAATTATTAATTATTCACACCGCGCTGTTGCGGGGAGGTTGATTAACGGCGTCTGAGCTGCCATCGTCGTAATTTGTTTTTCTATCAACTCTTTATCATCTCGAACGAAGCACCGGGGCCCAGCAGCTCCTTTTCAGCAGCGCTCAGCCAAGATTAAATTGCTTCTGGCTGCGAGCTGACAAGACATAAATAGCCTCAAGAGCCCGGCGTTTAGTTCAGGACAGCCCGGGCTGGGAGCCAGCAGGGACCTCCAGGCATGGCACCTCAGGGGCTCCTCCAGCCCCTGCCCACACCTGGAGACCACGGGTGTGTTTTCGCCGTGGAAGAAAGTCGGTGATTTCAGGGTTCTCCTTGAATTTTGATTTCGTGGGGCAGCACAAGCTCAGAGGGAGAGCCCGTGGCTGTACACCTGCAGCGTTCACCTCTTCAACTCCAATCCCAGCCCTCCCAGAGCTCCTCGGGGTGCTGCAGGAGAAGACACCAGTCCCTGTCCTACCATAGAAGGAACAGTACCCTTGTGGTCCTTTGTAGTGAACCCCCCCAGCCCCAGCTAAAGCCGGGAGCGATGCTGTCACGGAATCATCAACAGCCCCAAGCTCCTCCCTGCTCCTGGCAATTTATGAGTAGCTGTTGGGAATGTGTCAGCTTTATCCTCCTCCAGAGACTCCATAAAATAATAGTAGGCTCCATGAGTGAAGATGGACTGGGGCTGGTGTGAGTTTTCCTAAGTGATGTCTCCCCAGGCTCCTTTCAAGCCTCCTTATGGCAGCTAAACACCAACAAGCTGCTTCCCTTCCCGGGTGGGAAATAAAGTGCCACTTGGCTTTAAACAGACAGCAGGATCAGGCCACAGGTTCCACCTCCATCGCTGTGCTGCTGTGAGGATGCAGAAGGGCTGGAGCATGGTCAGGACACCCCAGGCTTGGTCCGGGACATCCTGGAGTATGGCCGGGGCAACCCAGAGCATGATCCAGGACGTCCCAGAGATGGGGCAGGACATCCCAGGGCATGGACAGTTTGAAGATGCTGGATTCCCAGATGTCCCTTGGGAAATCCCAGCAGATCTAGCCACCTCTCAGCTGGAGCTCAGGGCTCTGGGATGTCAGAGCACACCAAGAGCCCCTGGGACACCACAGAGGATCTCTCAATAATGGGGCGAGCAGCCAGCTAACAGCCAGTCGGCTCCATCGTGGCACACACCTCCAGTCACAGGGAAACCAGGATGGGGTGAGGGACTTTAGACTTCACCAGGCACCAAAATGGGGTGAACTATGGTTTTACAGCAGGGCCTTGGGGGCTGATGGGTGAGTGGATGCTTCACCTAGACCAGCCTTCTCCCAGCATCCTGAATTCACAGGTTTCTGGGGGTGGGAGATGGGTTGCATCTCAGCTGCTCCCCTGCCCCCAGGCTCCGTGTCAGTCCCTAGGGTGTTAGGGTAGAGCGTGGCACCCCTTATCCGTACGGATTTGCACCCCCTCCCGAGCATCGTGGCTCCTCATCTGTCAACCTCACTCTTGGAAGCAACCGGAGCCTCGGCACTAATCAGATTTGAGGCTGTGAAATCTCATTTGAGGCTCTATTAATGCAGAGCTGGCACGACACAGGCCCCGGCCTGTCTCCAGCGAGCAAAACAAGGAAAGCAATCTAGCTGGGAAAAATGCATCTCCCGGAACGAGCTCGGGGGAGCCGGCCAAACACAATTACAGTTAAAAGGAAGATTAAAACAGTATCAGCACTCCTCTTCCTCCGACCCCTGCTCCCACCCCTGGGAGGGGAGTGTGGAGCTGCACTGATGGGCATCCCCAGCACCGTGGTCCTTCCAGCACGGATGTGGTGGACGCGAGATGCTGCCCCTTCAAAGCAAAGGGCTTTTGCAGGATGAAGGCCCTGATCTCCCTGGGATCATCATCAAATCATCATGGAATGGTGACTCGGAAGGGATCTTAAAGCCTATCTTGTTCCACCCCCATGCCATGGGCAGGGACAGCTTCCACTAGCCCAGGTTGGTTCCACCCCGTCCAACCTGGCCTTGGACGCTTCCAGGGATGGGGCAGCCACAGCTTCTCTGGACAACCTGTGCCAGGGCCTCCCTCTTCCCCAGGGAAGAATTTCTGTGGTTTGCTGACACAGCATAGGAAGGGGGTATCCCCCTGCATCCAGGCATGAATGCTTTCTCCCTGTTTGCTCAGACATTGGTGAGGTTTTGCTCCTGGGTGCCTTGGAGCTGCTTGACATGGAATGGGAGGAGAACACAGCCCCCTGTAATGACACCTATAATTAGCCAGAGAAGCCCTTATCCTTGAAAAATAACCTCTAGAATGCCACGGATGTGGATGTGCAAGGCAAGGAACAGCCGTCAGCTTCCCAAATAAAGGAGTCAGTGCACACATGGTTTCCATTTCTAGGAGCCCACAAGCAGATCCTCCCCCCTGCAAAGGCTGCAGACTGACAAGGACAGCTCCAAACAAGACAAATACCCATATGGCTGGAAAACTCCATCTCCTCTGACAGTGCCAGCTCGGGTTTGAAGCAAACCCAGTTGTATTCCAAAGGGGTATTTCCCAACACCTTTGCAGCAGGTTCAAACCACTTTCCAAGGAAAACCCCACTTTAAAGCCCTCTAGTAGATCCCCAGCAAAACAAAAGTGAGAGGAAGACAAGCAAGCGCTGTTTTATTCATCGTTTTGTCCTGCCAGCCTCCTCCCTTCCCGCTGCTCCAGTAACCCCCATCCCTGCTCTGCTCCCATTTCCCAGTCAGCCACGGGGAGGTTTTTCCCTTGGATTCAGTCTGAGTTTGATATATTCAGCTTATTATTATAATTTTTAAGCAACTTGTTTCCTTGAGGGGACCCTGCGGGAGCTCGTTAGAGATCACAGAGCTGTTTCGGGGCACCCGGAGGAAGGATGCTCTTCCCCTTCGGATGTCAACTCCAAGACAATTTCCCTGGGGAGCTCCGTGGCTGCAGGCTGGGAATCCCTCTTGGCTAAAAATTGCCAAATTCATTTTCCTTCCATTTACGTGGAAAACTCCCAATTCACCTGTCAAATAATGAGCTGGGCCGGCAGCCCAGCACCACCTCGGCTGCTCCATTAGGAGAGTTTTACACTTTCTATATTTATCGGTGGCACCAGCGCAATTCCCTTCCCCCCCCGCACCTTTTAAAACCGAGCAATTTTCTCTTTTTAACCCCATTTGCTTTCCTCGTCAAGGCAGTTATCTGACACTTAAAGGGACATGATGACTGAAATTGCAGGAATTAGAGCCAACAGCCTTCAGCTCCTCGGAGCAGCCAGAGTTTGTGTTTTACAGACGGGCAAATCACAAAGCAGCTTGGAAAACCTCCTGAGGATCCATCTTCGCCATCTGAGAAGATTTTTTTTTTTTCCTTCTCCATTTTAGCTAAGAAAATGTGAATTGCCACTCTTTGCTGGCCCATTTCCACACCAGATCTCCACCTGGGCAGGGAGAAGCATGCGGGGAATTTTGGATCGAGCTGGGCGGCTGCAGCTCCCCAGTGTTGTGACCAGGAATACAATTTCCTTGTCATACATCACCAGCAACATGTGTTCTCACACTCTAAATCATGATCTTTAAATCAGAGCCCTGCAAGCAGCCCCCCAGAGCCGTTTGCCTCAGGTCCCCTTTGGCTCCCGGCTCCCTGCAGCAGGGAGCTGGACGATCAAGGAATGCTGAGACGCGAAGCCCCCAATGAACCCATCAAGGCACACTCCTCCCTGGGCTGACAGCTCTTCAAAGCCCTACAAATTGCTCGCCGGAGCGGCATTATTCATCTCAGCCATGTCCCGGGGTGAGCCCTGTCAGCAAAGTTTGTTTTTCAGCCTCATTGGGCTTTTAGCGAGCAGAGGAAGCTCCGGCCCCTCGCCCTGTCGCCAGGGCAGCAGGCTGGGGAGAAGGACTAGAGCTGCTCCACCCTCCCTGTGACTGTCAGCGGGGTGAGGGATGGATCAGCCGAGCCATCCATCACCCGGGAACAGGGACCTCTGCCCCAGCCCCACTGCTCTGCTGATGGGAGACAGAAGCTTTTACCCACCACCACCGCTCGGAAAGACGGGGCACGTCGCAAGGGCATCATCACTGCACAGCGAGAGCCTCATCCTGCATCCCCAAGATCTCAGCCCAAAACCAACCCCTCGGCACAGCTACAAAGGAAGCCCCATTCCGAATCTCACACAAAAGGGGCCGGAATTATTCCAGCTGTGGCTCAGAACGCCTCAGGAACCTGTGCCTCAAATTCCTTCGGTGCTTGAGGAGTCCCTTCTTTACTTTCTATGTCCTGCTTAAAAAATAAAGGTTATCTTTACTCCTGGGGAACTTTTTTCCTCCTCCCTGTGACTTGCATGACGTCACTTTACAGTCATACAGGCTTTGCCAGGGAAGCTGCTTAGCTCCATGGGGAGTCCAAAAGGATAAAGCACAGTCTGAGCAGAGCCCGGAGCCGGATTGCTCCCATTTTTCAGACCCACTGAAGCTTCAAATGTCAGAGTAGCTCCGTGGAGAATCCAAAGGGATAAAACACAACATTAGTGGAGCCAGGAGCTGGTTTGGTCCCATTTTTCAGACCTGTTGAAACTGTCCAAGTCAGAGTAGTTCCATGGAGAATCCAAAGGGATAAAACACAGGGTAAGGAGCAGGTTTGGTCCTATTCTTCCGACCTGTCGAAGATTCCCAAGTTTGAGCTGACTTTGCACGGCGTGGATGGGCTGTGCTCCCCACTGGAAACCCCAGCTGGGTCTCACCCTGCTCCCTGATCCCTCTGCATCCTGGTAAACCAGGATCCAGAGGAGGGACACAAGCTGTGTGCAAACCCATGTGTTTGTTGCGGAGAGGCTGTGATTCCTTGTACCCTGAGAGCACCGGATCGTGGCTCTGGGCTGGGCGCTCATTGCCAGCTGACACGGGAGACTGGAAACAAACCACTCTGTGGGCTTGCAACCAAATTCAGCTGCCAATGAGATCTCCAGAAGCTGGCTCCTTCCTCCCAGCACCACTGGGGAAGTGAAATGGGAATGGTTCCTGGAGGGAGGGACTGACTTCTAACGGTTTTAAAGACCTTTGATAGACTAGGTGACCTTTAAAGGTCCCTTCCAACCCAAACTCTCCTGTGACTTCTGCTGACCTGGGGGCTGGTTCCGCTTCACTGAGCCCTGCTGCGAGATCCCCAAGGATTCCGGTGAGCCCATTTCCCTCTCCTCATTCCCTGTGAGGAGAAGGAGCCCTGTGGGGCCGGCAGCTCCAGTGCTCAGCCTCAACCATCTCAGCAGCTGAGAGATGATCTGTGGCACGTTATCGATCTGCTCGGTTCTGTGCCCAGGTCCTGGGACAATTAGGGAGCCGTCTGGCTCTGCAACACACACCAGGCATTTGAACAGCCAGCAGAGCCTCCCGCTTCGTGCCTGGGAATACATTATCCACAGGTTGCAGGGAGATGAGATAAAAATCATTATCCCCGTGCCTTGGCCTTTTGCGGGGAGCTCAGCGCACATCCATCACCCCCAGCATCCTGCACAGGAGGTGCTCTGCACAGAGGCAGTGCCAAGGGGCTGGTCCCCCTCGTTAGGAAAACAAAACAGATGGATGTGATAGCCAGCATCCTGGTTTCTCGGGACACCAGTCTGAGCTGCAGCCCTGAGATGAAACCACTCACCCCTATGAAGTTGCGCCTCTCCAGCCCCAGCATCACTAACTCCCCAAAGTCAGTAATTCATCAGATCACCTGAACCCTGCCTGAATTTAGGCACATATTTGGTCTCTCAAATCTCAGTTTAGGGTTCACCCTCACTGTGCACTGCAGGGTCAACATATGATGCCTTGAGATGCTTAGTTTTGGACCACCAAGAGCCAAAACAGCTCCAGACCCCCAAGTGTTTTTGGAGGTTAAAAATGAGCTCTACCTGGTGCTTCCCCATCACCCAGGACAGCTCAGCCACCCTTCAACACATTTTCCATCACTCCAGGCCTCCCAGGAGGGCAGGAGCCAGCACCCCCCCGCACCTTTCAGCTTTTACTTAAAACCCATCCTGGCAAATACTTGCTGGGTGACATCAGCAGCAGGTGATTTATTGCATTCCCTCCAGGGGCCCAGGAGCGAGATTGCATTTGCTAATGCCTCTCCTTACGCCCCTGGCCCCGCTCCGCATCCCCCTCCACATCCCAGCCGATTGCTATCGATTCCCGCAGCTCCGAAGAGTTTCCGTCCAGCCTTTTGCTGAACAAACTCAATCAGACCTTGCTAATAAGCATCTCTGGCCAGTAATTTTTTTGGCGGATCAGGCCGGGAATAGCAGATGCACTTGGAAATGAAGCGCAGCAAAGGGCCCGGAGTCGCTCCGGGGTTCGTGGTGCTCAGCATCCTGCCTGCAGCGCCTGGAGCAAGGAGATGCCCCCGGAGAGCAGCTCAGCTCCAGTACCCCGTAACTCCCTTCAAATACACATTCCAAGTGTCCCAGAGGCACCAGCTCCATGTTCCTGCATGAAGGGGGAAAGAGTGAAGGCATGAAGCTGGTCGGCAGCAGGCAGCCCCTGTGCAGGGTGCCCTGCAAGAGACAGGGATGACAACCCAAATTTGACCCTAAAACCTCACCAGTGGAGTCACCAGTGTCATAGGTTTGCCCCTCTCCAGCCCCAGCATCAGTGACTCCCCAAAGTCAGTAATTCATCAGATCACCCAACCCCTGCCTGAATTTAGGCACATATTTGGTCTCTCAAACCTCAGTTTAGGGTTTACCCTCACTGTGCACTGCAGGGTCAACATATGATGCCTTGAGACGCTCAGGTTTGGACCACCATGTGTCCAGCATGAAGAACATCCTCATGACTGCACCCTGGCCACAAGCCACCCTGTGCAGTGTCCCCTGTCGTCTCTTCAGCACCGGAGCCTGGAGCTGGGGGGGCTGAGGGAGGGCTGCCGGCCCACCCCTGAGCCAGCAGCACTTGCTCAACGGCCAGGAGGCTGCAGACGACCTTGCCCTCAATCCTACCATCCCAAACTCTCCCACCAGGGCTCCCTGGAGGGAGAAGAGAGCCCAGAGCATGCCCAGGGAAGGTCCATGAGACCAATCCCATCTCCAGCGCTGCAATCCAGCTTTGCAGGCGATGTTTTCGCAGGTGCGTGAGACACCTCTGAGAGCAGCACAGACAGCACGTCCATGGGTGTGTTATTCTTCCAGTGAGATGCAGGAAATGGAGCCCCTGGGGTAAGGGTTGTCTCTTTTTTTCCTTTATTTAGACAGCTTTTGACACAACTAAGGGAAGAAAAACAGCCTCTTGGACTGTTGTAGCCCTGCCTGATGATTTCTGCTGTTTAAGTCTAGATGTTCAGGGTGAAATATTTAAGACATGGCAGCCCCAGATGCCCACACTCAGCATTTTAAGGCCTTTCAGGCGATGCCATCCACTGCCTGGGCCCAGCCAGCACGCAGGGATGTGTTTTGGTAGTGAAAATGCAAAGTTTGGTGTCTCATTCCCCCATTCCCGCGACCAGGCTGGAGTTGGGATGACCTGGGAGCAGCGCTGGTACCCAGGCTGAGCCAGGGATGGGATGGAGGTTCCAGTGTCCCCTTCCACCCCTCCATGTCCCCAGCGCTGGAAGCCAGTATAAATAATAGCATTTTATATGAATTTAGGATGGTGCTTTCTCCACCGGCTGCACTCACCTGCACTGGTGAGGAGGCTGGGTCTGGGCTGTACCCTGGTGAGGAGAGGTGGAAGCTGCTGCAGCTCAGCACAGCAGGCCCTGAGGAAGAGGAGGAGGGGGAGGAAGGACGCTCTCCTGAGCCACCCAGGAGCTCTGGGGAGGAGCTGAGCTCAGGGTCAGCGCGCAGCCTCTGGGGGTAAGAAAAAAGGTTTCAAGACTCAGCTTTGAGATCCAAACCCCCTTTCCCATTCCTCCCAGTGTCCCAGTATGCCATCTCCTTCCTCTAACAGTCAAGCTCAGAACCTCACAATTCAGGGGCAGAACCTTTGATAGAAATCAAAAAAAAAGAAACCAAAACCAAAGAAGCAAAGAAAAAACCCACACAACTAAACCAGCCATAACCACCCCAACAACATTTATTTTAGACTTAGAGACACCCCCTGAGCACCCCTAGGGATTGCCCCTCCACAGCCCCAGTTGCCTCAGGAAAATGAAGAAAAGAACAGACCTATACTTAATTAATGAATTAAATTATTAATGAATTTTGTAACAGCCCATTCCTCCCTCCATCCTTTATAGGGAGCACTGCCCAGTTCCCAGCTGCCTCTGGTGGGGACTGGCTGCTCCCAGTGCTTAGAAGGGTGAGGTAGAGGAGGGCAGGGAGATTCTTGGGAGCTTCATCCTTCCTGGACCACCCAGAGGTGAGTGGGATGCAGGAGAACTGGAAATTCTGCTCCTACAAGTGCTGTAAGGGCAAGATGTAGGTCTTGTAGATGGTAGGGCATGGCTGGACCATGCTGTGGTGGAAAGAACTGGGTGAATACCCCATAAAGGATCTCTTCCTACATCTCTGAGCATGGCTTGACTGTAGGGCCCTCTTTTCTGGCTTTGCTTGGGTGCCTGTGATCTCACCAAGACCCTGACAGCACATTGAGCTTCTCCCAGCTTGCTCCTTTTCTGGACAAAGAGGATCACGGGGCCATTTAGGTTGGAGAACACCCTTAAGGTGAAGTCCAACCATTAACCCAGCACTGTGGTGTTCACCACTAAGCCATGTCCCCAGGTGCCACATCTACATGTTTTTTGAACACTTCTGGGAATGGTGACTCCACCACTGCCCTGGGAAGCCTGTGCCAGTGAGGAAATTCAGGGGCAAACTGAGGCAGGGCTGTGCTGTGTCCCAAAGCCGCCCCTCAAAGCCGTGGAGACCTCTCCCTTTCTGCTTTTTCTCCAGCTGGAGCTTATGTGGAACCATCCAGCTACTCTATAGGGCCACATCCTGTCCTAAACAGACCCGTTTGCTCTCTGTCCCCCCCAAATCTGGGCTCTCCTACCTCGGGGAAGCGGGCGTGGCCCTCGGCGGGCAGCGAGTGATAAGCGGACTCCGGTGTGCGGAGTGAGCGGGGAGAGATTCCCAGATCTGGGGATGCTGGGGCCGTGCCTGCTGCCTGCTGGTCCCCCTGGGAGCTGGGGGGGCGTGGTGGGGGCGCAGCCGGCGTGGGGGGTGCCCGGTGCTCGTGCAGGGACGCGGTGAAGGCCAGGCGGCCACAGTGCATGGCGGGTTGCTCGCTGCCCACCCGCAGCAAAGCCACCACGACGCTGTAGCGGTACCAGTCCTCGTTCCTCCTGGCAGAGAGCTTCAGCCGGGGCTGGTCGGGGCGGGGGTAGATGGCAAAGAAGGCTTCTCCCACCAGCCTGCCCCTCCTCAGTCCCTCTGCCCGCCCGGGGAAGCGCAGGGCCTCGATGTGGAGCCGCACGTCGTGGTTCTTGTCGTTCTTGCAGAAACCTGCCGGGAGGGGGGTGAAGCCTTTCTTAGGAATGCTGGTGGTCCCAGGACCATCTCCTGGGCTCCTCCCTCAGCAGCTCTGCTTAGCTCTGCCCTGTGAGCACTAGAAAATGGGTTATCCAGCCTGTATATGTCTAGATCTTGGATGGGGGTGGTGGTCCCAAGCTGGACCTGCCCCGTCCATCCCATGAAACTCAGACAGCTTTGACTCCAGCTCACGGATTTGGTGGAGGTGTGAGTGTGGCACGGGGGCCTGCAAGCCTGGGACGGGCTGTGCTTGCTCCACATCCGTGCTCCTGGGTCACCTCCCCTGCCAGGCAATCCCCCGCGGTGCCCGGCCCCTTACCTCTGGGCAGGGTGAAGGTGAATTTCCTCCTCTGGAAGGAGTAGATCCGGTTGAGGTGGCTCTGCTCGACGGTGTCGGTGGTGCCGGTGCTGCTGCGGGCGGCGCTCCCGCCGTTGACGCGGAGCTGGATGCCGGCGCCGGAGCCCTGCAGCAGCGGGTTCTCCACCGTCAGCCGCAGGGCGTAGCGGCCCCGCCGGTTGAACTGGGCACTCACCACCTCGAACTCAAAATCCAGGGTCTTCTCCTCAGCCTTCAGCCGGGAGCGCTGCAGGGCCAGGGGGATGTGAGGCTCCCCTGCTTTGCCCGCCATGGGCGCAGAGCAGGATCTGGGGATAAAGCCTCCTTGGAGCAGGGAGTTCGCAGGTCTCTTCCCCAGAGGAAGCCTTCCTGGCGGCCTGGGGCAGGTTTCTGAGCCAAGCCAGCTCTGATTCCACTCTCCTCTCCAGCAGGGAAAATGCCTGGAGGTGCCCCTGGGTGTGTGTTGGCCTCACATCTCTGCAGGCAGTTTTCAAAGGCAGCAAACAAGGAAAAGAAATCCCCGTCTCTGAAAAATCATCCTTCGGTGCCGTGGGGAGCTGCCGACAGCTTTCCTCCCCCTGTGCAACGGCAGGACAGACACTTTGAACTCCGGTTTGTTTACTGGGAAACCAGGTAACTAGATGCAAAGTGGTGGCTGCCTTCCAGCAAACAGCCCAGAATATCCAGGGCGACGCTGAGCGATGTGACACACACGTGTGTAGGCAGGGTGTGTATTGATGGCTCCTTGAGCCCTTTTCCTTGGAGCATCCACCGCAAAGGAGTGTGCTGGAGCCTCCAGGAGATGCGGGTGTTGAGGATGGTACAAGCTCTGACTGCTGCTCCCGTGTTTTGCTGGCCCTAATCCTGCTCCTTCTGCACCCATGGGTTGTTTTTGGATCTCCTCTGCTGCGATCAGGCAGCCAAGTTGGGATCTCAGAGCTGCAGGGAGGGCTGGGCGTGTCCCAGGAGTCGGGGTTGGGCTGCCGGAGGGGAAGTGGAGTTGCTGGCGTGCCTGAAGGAAGGTCATTTTGGGGTGATTTGGGTCAGAGCTGCCTACAAAGGGGTTTTGGTCCATGGCTGCTTTTCCCAGTATTACATGGGCTGCTCTTTCCCACGCTGGAGTGCGTGTTTCTGACTGGTACAACTGGAGCTGAGCTCCCTTCCTGGTAAGCCTGCTGCTGAGCCAGCTGAGCACCCCAGGGTTAGTCCCACCAGGGATATTTCGGGACTGACATCAAGGGGGTTGGTGGTCTGGGTTGGGCAGGAGCTGGAAGCTCAGTCTGATCCTCACCAGGAGCACCCTGTCGTATCCCCTTCCCCCATTACCCCTGAGAATAGCACGTTCCCACAGTTTTCGGGATGTTTCCAGTGAAACGTGAGCCAGAGCTGGGCTAGCAGGTGGCCTTTCTCTAAGACAGCTCCATACCCCATATAAAAACCCACATTCCAAGCACTTCACGCTGGTGCAGGCTTGAAACAACAAGATTATCCTTGAGGGGAGCGGGCTGGGGGATAAAACAGCATCTGGGACCCTGCAGCTTAAGATTTTGGTGGGTTTTTTTCTTCCCCCCTAGTATGGGAGCAGCCCAGGCACCTGCAAGGCACCCAGCCAAAACCTGCACCAAAATGCCTGCGTCCAAGAATCCCTTTGGCTACGTGCATGGGCCATGGATGGAGCTCAGAAATAAATCCTGTTATCCCACACCTCCTTGGAAACATCAGTTGTGTGTCCTGGACCTTCCCCAGTTTCTCTTTGGGGAACAAAGACATAGGTTCATGTCCCACCTGGAGGAATTATCCTAAACATGAACTTGGCTAATGGATTTACCTTCCCACTGTGGTGAGGATGTCAGGATGAGGATGCTGTGGAGATCAGGATGAAGGCAAATGGGTCATAATTCAGGGGTTTGGGGCACTGGGTTGAAGTAGAAGAAAAGGGTTCTGTGGGTGGTGCAAAGCTTGAGCTGGTGAAATAAGGAGCCTGTTGGGAAGAGTGCCAGTGTCTCCAGGGACATGCTGATGGGTGGATTGCTTACTTGGGAGGGCTGAGTGCATAAATGGTTTTAACAATGCTGGAGGAATTGGTGGCTCTTTCCCCTCATGGGTGGAGGCACGGTGCTCCCAAAGCAGAGCTGTGCTGGAGAAGGTGGTTTTTCCCAAGATCCCAGGGATGACTTGAACTGAGTGTGTGATGCTCCTCTGAGCTGTTCCACCTACAAAGTCCTAGTAATTTGGGCTGCTGGTCTCGTCTGGAGGTGTCACCATGTGCAGCTGGGACGTGCCCCAGCCCCCCTTATACTCCATGCCACTGAGCTGGGCTCTGCTTCCCTGGGACTCAGCTGCAGGAAGAATCCCAGAGACAAAACTGGTGCCCATGGGAAGGATCATGCCCTGGTCATCAGCCCCCAAATAATCCTGGAAGTTTCCTTTGCCTCAATTAAAACCCTGCCAGGTTCTAACGCAGGGAAATGGGAGCTATTTCATCCTTAACTAGCCTGCTTAATTTCCTCCCTGCCCTTGTGCGAACACATTACAGAGCCATCACTAATGACAACATCATCAAAGACTAATTTTCCCATAATCTAATCTAAGGCACAGCTCATTCCTGCAGAGTTTTCCCGGCTGTACCAGAGATGCACGTGCAGCACGTCAGGAGGTGCCACCCCCATTGTGTTAATGGGGCATTCCCGGGGCTGAGACCCTCTTTTTTTCCCCCCAGGAAGGTGAATAGCAGTTTCCACGGCTTTGTTGGGTGTGAGGCTGATTCACAGGGTTGTGTGAGGTCTGCCTGTCTTGGCAGCCTGTGGGTTTTTGTTCTGTGGAATGGAAAGGTCTCCAATGGCTGGAGCTCTGCCTGCGTAACGAGCTCAAGGTTTGGGTCTGGAAAGCTGGGTGTTCTGGCCACAGGTGTGTTTGGGCTGTCCTTAGCTCTGTTTCTCCATGTGAAATTCCCTTTCCTGAGTAAAAGATCCCCATCATCAGAGTTGGGTTCTGCCTGGATCTCTGTGCTGCAGCTCCTCACCCGGTGTTACAAGATAAAACGGGCTCGGGACATCAGTGCACACAAGGAGAGGACATTTCTCCAGAGACCAAAAAAAAGGGATTTCCTCATCCCTGGAAGTGTTCAAGGTGAGGTTGGATGGGCCTCGGAGCAACCTCGTCTGGTGGAAGGTGTCCCTGCTCGGGGCAGGGGGTGGAACAAGATGGGCTTTGAGGTCCCTTCCAACCCAAACCATTCTGTGATTTTATGATTTGGGGGGGACCTTATCATGTGGGGCAGAAGTTAAGGATGCCCACAGTGAGGGGCCAGTGGTGTTGGAGGGGCTCTGCATCCTCCAGCTGCTGCCCAGAACTGGGAGAGGTGTGAGAAGCAGGAAAACCATCCCACCTCCATGCTTATCCAGCACAAGCTGCACCCCCTTGGGATGCCACTGACCTCCTGACAACCACACATCCCAGGCTTGTGGCTGGTTTCCCAACAGCCATTTTTGAGTAGAAAATGCAAAACTCCTGGAACACCAACTCTTTGTGGGGTATTAGAGGGCCTCAAGATGTTTTGGTGTCTCCAAAGCCCTTCCAGGGCTGGTGTGCCTGTGTAATGGTCACTTCATGAAGATCAGGATGGATGTTGCTGGCATACTTTTGTCTAGGAGGGGGCAAAAACCCCTGTGACTCTGAATTTCAGCCCCTTCCCTCCCTACTAGCCGTTTTCCCGGTCTCTCAGCTTTCCCAGGAAGCAGCTTTGGGATCCAACAGCAGTGTTTCTTACTTAAAAACAATCCCAGGGAAAGGGGAAAAAAAACCCAACAAACCCTCAGGTCATTTTGTTTAGTGTTGCCACAAGGTTTTGGCTAAAAATTAAGCTGAATCTTCGACCTTAATTAGTTTTCCTTTGCTTCACTTGCTGTCACATGTGGTCTGTGTGTGTATTTGTCCAGATTATATTTTTTTTCCTAAGCTGGTGTCTCCTTGACTGGGTGGGAAGGGTGTGTTGGCCAAGGGGCAGGTGGATGAGAGCAGTGGTAAAGCTTCCTGTTGCTCCCAGCTGCTCCCACCCGCCCCTGGGGCAAAGCATCCCCCAGTTCTTACCCAAAAATGTTTTGCATCCCTTTCCCGCTGCTGTGGGACCGTCACTCTGCACCCTTGGCACTTTCTGTGTGAGCCCTGGGCAGGATCTGGCCATGTCCAAGGTGTTGGTGTCCCCAAACCAGGGATGCTTTGTCCCCAGGGATGTTTGTCCCCAAGCCTGCACCCACCCAAACTTTCCTTCCCCATTCCCAGCTGCACTGAGTGAGGGGAAAAACCCAAATAAAGCTGCAAGATTTGGGCGAAGGATTGGGCTCGGTTGATTTACACCAGTCAGGAGCTGGCCCTTTGTTTTATCCTGGGAGGAAGGAGAGACGTTTGCATCCCGAAGTGGGGATGCAGCAGCATCTGTATCCCTGGGTTTCCCCCTAAATTTCAGCGTGGAGGGAGCAGTTAAACCCCAGCTGAGCCGGCGGAACGCTGTGGAAGAAGGGGGCTGGCTCAAGCTGCCTCCTCTCCCGAAAAGCTCTGCCGAATCAAAGGGGAGAGCGGAGCACGGGGTTGGTTGCTTTTAATTTTCTAAACCCCAGGGTGGCCCCCAGCCAAGGCCTCCTGGCGATGGAGGGGATAAAGTTCCCCGAGCCACCGCGAGCCTCCGTTCACTCGCCAGTGCTCTGAACTTTGCGTTTGGGTTTGCATGGCTGCATCCGCGCCGGACCCCCGCCGGCCAGTGCTTTAGGCCCCGCTTAGCAAGGCCAGGCTTCTCCAGAGACCCCTGCCCAGCCGAGCCTCTAGGTGCCTTCCAAGGAGGTGGCCGACTGGAAGAAGGTAATTTGTTTTGGTCTCTTTTCCTCTTTTCCCACCCCGCCGTCGTTTTTTTTTTTTTTTTTTTTTTTTTCTTATTCAGACTTGGCGTGGCGGGGGGAAGTCGGGTTCAAACAGCGGAGTTGATTGCTCCAGGTTGTAAAGGCGACTCCTGTTTGCTTAGGGAGGGGCAAATCCTGCTCTGGGGGGGTGCAGAACCCCCCTCCCCAAATCCCAGCTCTGCCCTTCAGCAGGGCTTTCACCTCCAGCTTTGATTTTCCTGGGGGATGCTCCTTCCCCCAGCGTCACCGGAGCAGAGGTTATGGGGTGCTCTCCCTTGGATTCCCCCAGCGCTGCTTCCCAAGCCGATGGATGGCTGGGTCAGCAGGTTTTGCTGTGGTCCTGCAAACTTTTCCCCTTTCCTGGCTCCTGGGGGTTCTGAGCAGCAGGTGCTGCTGCCTTTGCTTTGAAACGAAGAACCAGGAACGGGGGTCAGGAGCCTAAAAATAACCTTATAGAGCCTCCTTGGCTTAAATGTTTAAGCTGCCTTTGCTTTTAAAGTGCAAAAAGGGGCGCTTTTTTTTTGCCTTTCTGGTGAGTTTGTTTATGATCTCTGCGGTGGATTTATTATCTGCAAGCTCCAGCTCTGCGAAGGGAAAGGGTTTGTGAAGCGCTGGAGCAGCTCCACGGCTCTCCCCGGGTGGTGGAAGTCGAGGTGCTGGAGGGATTTAGAGGGGACAGGGGG
>JAYRBT010024619.1:0-39351 GCA_036023395.1 Myiotriccus ornatus | reverse complement strand
GAGAGAGTGATCAGGCATTGGAATGGCCTGCCCAGAGAGGTGGTGGATTCACCGTCCCTGGAGGTTTTTAAGGTGAGACTGGGTGTGGCACTGAGTGCCATGATCTAGTAACCACAGTGGGGTTGGATCATGGGTTGGACTTGATGATCTCAAAGGTCTCTTCCAACCCAGTTAATTCTATGATTCTATGAAATGTAAAATGCTACTACGAAATGGCCAAAGTCATAATCTAAAGTCCATATAAAAATAAAATTATGAAAAGCCTTGGAAAGGCTTAAACATTGCCCTGAAGAGAGATATAGGCTTTATTTGGCCTGACAGAATACCAACCGTGACCTCACTGTAACCATAAAGCCCATCTATTTGCTTGAGATACTAGAAGACTAATAGCAGATGGAGAACAAATGTTTGAGGCTCAGAAAATTGGGGTTTCAGCTGCCTACTGGGTTTTGTTTTCTTGGGCTCTGCACAGTCACCATGGAGGCATTCAAACTGCTCTATATCTTCCTGTCTCTCAATGGAGAGATGCAGAGCAGCATCCCAGAGAACACAAGTTTGGGACTCCTTTTGTAGCAGGGAGATTTAAAGTATGCAGTGCAACACACTCTGTTGCTACTTTCAGGGAACACAGAAGGGTATGCTTCTTACAAGCATGCATCAGAACCAATCGTGTAGGGAACTGCACATATCTGTGTAATTATGTTGGGATAAGAACTCCCATAATCCAATGAGCAGTCCTTTTTCTTAAATGCATAGGCATCAACACATTCTGCAAAACAGATATGAATTTAATTTTAGAAGTCCATCTTCCTTCAGTAGTATGACATTTAACATCTACAGGCTCTAATACGTGGTGAATGTTTCAGAGAAGGCATGTTTCATTCTGCCTTCTCATATGTGAAACAGTGAAAAACACCTGTTATAAGACCTTCCAATATTGGACAATTGGGCAGTGTAAAATAGTCTGAATCACTCAAGATGACTCCAGTTCTACTTACCAGGCTTATAACAGCATGAGAAACGTTTGGAAGAGCTAGAAGCCACCAAGAGATCTCGACAAATTTCTACTATTTCTGTCATAGTTTTGTACCAAGCCACAGTGTCCACGACAGATGGATGAACAAATCATGATAGTAATTTCACAGTGACAAAGAGATTTTGCTGTCTCTCTTAAAATGAGTATCACATGAAGAATAAAACATTTACCTGCAAGTTGTAGTCCTGAAGAATTTTCACTAGCGAGTCTCTCAAATTAGGAATCTCCATGCCTTCCTTAATGCGGTGAATCAAAAGAATAGGATCAACATGGGTTCCAATGTTGTTTAACAAACCAGTAATAAAAGCTGTGAAAACCAAGAGGCAAAGAAGTTAAGAAAACCAATCCAGCAAAATACCTGATCAAAGGATGCTTTGGTGAAAAGCCACGTTTTTTGGCCGAGTCCATGACAGTTTTCTACTAAGCGGTAACACTAAGACTCTTTTAGTGTTGCTGTTTCTTGCAGCTGTATTTACTTGAATACAAGCCTTTGGGGAAGAGAGGAAGATACGGTCTGGCAATTCACAGAACTTCCAGTGTATTCAGAAAAGGGGTAACTGAGTCTTCAGCACAAACCCACAAGTAAATAATGCATTTTGATTTAATAATGAGGGCACTTAAGCAGAGTGAGAAAATTATCTACATTATGTGACTACTCCATTCCCAGTTCCAGGGTTTAAAAACAAATTTTCAAGCACCTAACCTAATTTCAACATGTTTCTAAACATTGCTGAGAATGACACAATAGAAATCTTCTGATTTTGAAGAGCATCTGCGTAAACAAAACACTAGAAGGATGAACCTCAAGTCTGTGTTTTTTCTTCAACCCCCCAAACTGAGAAATATCAATGCAGTTGCTCTGCATATAGGCAGATGGAACAGCAAGAATTCTATATGCTTTGAATCTCTTTTGCTCTAAAAATGCACTGATTGTAGCACTTTTAGAGATGGACTACATTTAAATACCTAATTTGAGTATGCCATTCTTCTAAAGGAATAACAGATTCTGGTCACTTCTTCCTATCAGAAGTAGCAGCCAAGGGATGAAAAGGTACATATTCTGACACTAATTCTACAAGACTTTCAATCCCCCAGAAAAGAGATCCCAAGAGAGACTTTGAAGTCTTGATTTAGAGCCCCAGAAGAGGTTGCAAAAACTAATGGAGTAGGTAATTAAAAAATTTATTTTTCAGTCTTTTGAACTGAACAACACTGATGTTGCTTATGTTTCGATTCTATCTAAAATTTTTAACTTGAAGTAATTACTCATATAATGGATGAAAGGCAAAATGCACTCATTATTACAGATCTTATCTTTGTAACACAGAAACGAAATAAATTAGTTGTTTTACTGAAGGGTAGAAAGGTGTAGGTTCTTCATTTTCAGAATTTGAAAGGAAGCAGTTGCAATAAACACACTACACAACATCCTCATCAAGCTGCAGACTGTTTTAAGGCTGTCTAAAAGTAAAGTCTCATTCTGCTAAATTAAAAACACTGCTCTCCCCTTGACTGTCATTAAGGACACAACTATACAGAGCTTAGTCAAACATTAAACCTCCAAGTACTCGTTCTTATGCTGTCTTAATGCAACTTTTTACGTACAGCAGACATCTGTGTTGTGCTTCACAAACCAGAACACCTCCCTGGCCATCCATAAACATCTTCTCTAACATACACATGAATAATTCAATCCTTTAATTGCAACAGAATTCCACAAAAAAATACATATGGAAGGCTTCTCAGAAGCTATCCCACTTACGTGGTTTGTCAATAGAATATAAAATGAGGTCTTCCCAAAGTTCTCCATCATCTTGTTCCTTAGCAAATTCAATTGCTTTATCTACATCTTGCAGTTCTTCCATTATCATCTTCAAGGCACTGCGGCTATTACCCATTCTGCCTAGAAGGAAAAATAAATAAAGAGATTATAAACACTAAGTGCTTATCAATGCTCAGTGCTTTAAGAAGCTCTTTCAATTATGAATTTTATAAGTGCGAAGTTGACTCAAACTAATTTAACTAAGACCTAACCTAATCTAGGAAGGTAAATCCTAGGGCAATCAGTATAATCTGAACAAGTGCTTGGAGTACTTTGCTGGACTGGGACCTGGAGGCTTTCTCAAGGATGTGTTGGGTCATATTAGGCATTCTGAACTGCAGTAATATCTAACATGAGGGGGAGTGTGTATATGTGCATACATGTAACCTATGACATGAAACAGCCCCTTCAAGAGCCCACATGGGCACTTTTAATTTACAGTAAGTATAGCACAGCTTACACCCATCCAAAATAAGGAAACAGGAAGAAGTAGTAGAAATTATGAACTATTCTTTAAATAAATCCATGAGTAAATCCTACTGTTCTCCCAAATGGTCCACAAAACATTCTTCTTACTAAACCAGAGATTGTTTAAAAAATTGCTTTCTATTCTGTTCATGACTACTACATAAAGATACATAAAAATCTTAGTCTTACAATGCCTCTCATTCAGAGGTAGAATCCTTGGCCAGCTGGAGGAGTTAATTTACCACTAATTTTATGGAGGGGAAAGGGGGGGAAGATAGAAGGCAACATAAGCAAATCTTCCATCTCAGCAAAAGATAGTATTAAGCTTCTGAGAGGTATTCAGAATAAAACCTTTGTTTTATTTCTCCTCTCTTTTCAAAACTGACAGTATTACTCTTCTCCTGGAGATTGTATCAAAAATACCTCCCCTCCCAACCTGTTCCCCATAGCCTACCCAATACTTCGAAAACCCCAGAAAAACACCAAGTCAGAAACACAGTAACACAATACATGCAGTTAAGACATCATATTAATCATCCAGTGCTTTGTTTTATTTTCTAAATACTGTTATTTGGATCTACTGATTGAATATCAACTTTGTCTCTGGGAGAGCATGTTAAACAATATTACACAATACATTTTCACAGCATAATCTTTACTACAAGACTAAAAGTGTGTTGTAATTTATCACACCAAGAACTACTCACTCAGAAGATAGACTGTCTCTTCTACAAAGTTCCTTTGTTGGCAGATCTCAAGAGCCTTGAATTTAAGGGAAGAGAAGAGAGAACACAAGAAACTATGTAACATGAGATTTTATTGATCTCAAATGCTGCAAGAGGCTTAAAGATATTTTTCCACCAAGTTACATTACTCATTTTGACAGAAACACAGCTCCCTTAATAAGTACTGTCATGCATTAATTAAGAGGAGAAATTGCATGATACTTTTTAAAATTCTTCTCTAAGACTGGATAAATCTGGGGACAGGATCGGTAAAAACCAGCACAATTATCAAAACTACCAAACTGATTACTAGAAAGTTTTTAGTAATAGGAAATTGGCAGGGCTGGTATGCCATTAATGATGCCATGCCTTTTCCATATTGGAAACAGAAAGCAAACTCAAGATTCATAGCTTTCCTGTAGAGATAACTGTTCACCAGCAAAGACTTTTACACTTGGAAATCAAAACTATAAATGCATAGAATACAGCTACAACTAAAGATGTGGGTAGGAATTCACTTTTCCTCCATTCTCATTATTTCACATGGGTTACTATGAAGATTACCATATGGACAATGAATTTCGGGGTAGGGGTAAGTGAATTAACAACCAGATACTTCAGCTGAATGAAGGCATGAATAATACTAATAATTCATAAACACAGCTGAGAGCTTTTTTTCCTCTCCACTTGTAAGTTAAAACTACGAAGCACCAGGTATTCAGTTCTAGATCCTGCACATTTCCTGACTGTCATGCTCCCTCTAGAGGAAAACCGGGGACATTCGTACTTCTTTTTCAGCTCATTTTATTTGCTAATCTGCACTTGAACAAAAGTGGGTTATTTCTAAAGAGCAACAATAACTTCTTCCTGCTGGGTTTATAATTTCATTAGGGCAATACTAAGAGCAATTTTTTCAAACAGAAATTGCTTTTTGCAATTTATAGACTGCAAGGGAACCTGCTTAACAAGAACTGAAAATATTGGTGAGAAATTCTTAGTCCCATTTTTACATCCTTAGAACAAAAATTTGTATGTGGCAAAAAGCATTAGTATATGCAAGTGTGGTAAGAAGTATAATTACTGAATTAGTATTTCAGTAAATTCAACTAAGTTTTATATAGTGTTGGTATCTTCTCTCTCTTCCTTAGGGTCTTACATACTAACATTTTAACATTAAGGTTAGAATGACACTTTTTTTTCTAACATCCTTTTCTCTCACTCTCGTGATTACTGCACCACACCTTCCAGAAGTTCCTGGGCTTAGCAGTGCCAGCAATGAGCTTGCCTCAGTTTCACACAGCACTTTTCTGCACCACCCATCACTGAAGATGGGAGGCTGAATCTGCAGTAAATAAAACTAATTTGCATAAAAAGAAAAAAATGCAGGTAAGGTTTTATATATATATATAAACCACGATCACACAAATAATACATAAGGCATAAACTAAGAGAATCAAAAAGTTAAAAACAAGTAAGTCAATAATGTAGACAAAAGTCTCTGGCTGGAAACCTTGCAGGCTCACTGCCTAAAAAGAATCACTGAGTCAGTCTCATTTCAGGTAAAGAAAGTTTCAACAAAGACCAAGTCTACAATCCCAAGAAAGTATTTTCCATTGTATCCTGCAGTAAAGTTGACAAAAGCATTCAAAACAAGAGAGGTGCCAGGAACATTTCTCTTCGGAATGTTAACCATGTAAAATGCAGTATTCAATATTACACTGAAAAACTACTCCACTGGTGTCATTATTATAGTTGCATACAGATAGGCATCCTTTCACAAAATCAGGTCTGCTCAGCCATTAGCAGCAACAAATACAAATAACAAAATACTGACCCACCTAAAGAGGAAAACTTAGAATTTCCATTCTTTTCACTTTAATTCAAGCAGGGTAAAAAACCTCGAGACTAGCCTTACCTCTTGATTTTTCAAGATCTAACACTGACAGCTCCTAGATTTGGTAAAATGTTGATTTCTTGCAACCACAACCTGCTGTTCAGTCAAGCCAAGCACTGATGAGTAGATATGCTGTAGGTATGCTTTAAGTTTGAATTCAGAACTTAATCATTAAAAATACCCACTAATTCCTGCACTGAGAGCCGAGAGAGGAAAGTCTCAGCTGTTACCAGCTATGCAAACCAAATTTCTACAGATGATTTTCCCAAACTCAAACGATCCCTCATTTTGGCAGTAGAGGGCAGTGCCAGACATAGAAATTCATAACACTAAAAGCTACAGACCAGACATAAAAATTGAGGGCCTGTATTTAGATTTTGGGGTCTTACCTTCTCCAGTGGACAGTGTGTGCTGTCTCTGAGAAACGGCAGTAAGTTTGGTCGATCGTATTCAGCATAAAGGCTGATCTGTTTCTCATGGTATCGTTGACCTTTATGGTGATCTCTTTTGAAAAGCTTGTGCAAATACTAGGAATCAAAAAAGAATCAGAACTCAAACCCACTTCTATAATATTATTCATAGAATAACAGAATTTCCTGAGTTGGAAGGAGATCATCAAAGTCCACCTCCTGGCCCTGCACATGACAGTCCCAAGAGTCACACCACATGCTTGAGAGCATTGTTCAAATGCATCCTGAACTCTGTCAGGCTTGGTGCTGTGACCACTTCCCTGGGGAGCCTGCTCCAGTGCCCAACCACTCCATTGGAGAAGATGTTTTTACCACATCAAATGTTTTAACCAAAGCACCTTGAAGTCTAGATACTGTGACAAAGCTCCTTTCTCTATATATAAGCACAGAAAACCCCTGAAAATAATTATGAGAGTCACTTCTATTCCAATGGAAATAGGTTTCATGCTTTCAAACCAAAGCATCCCTTCCACACTTCATAGATCTGCTCCCTATATCAGCTCTCTACCACATAAATCAGCTCTCCACCAGATCGATACCCTGAAGCCTATCTGTACACAGCAGCAAGTTAAACTTCCCTCTCTAATAGAGTCCCAGTCCATGGTTACATGTTATGTATTCCACTGACAGCATGTTCAAACCAAGGAGGTGCTTCTGGAATAGCAGCGTGGAGCCACAGTCTTACAGTGATACTGTAATTCTGTACAAACAAGAACAATCCTGCAGCTTATAAAGTTACAATTCTAAAAAAACAAGCGGTTCGCTGTCTCTATAGGTCACAAAACATATTTCTGCACCCACCAACCAACCCCATTTCTGTGCAGGGAGAAAGGGGGAATATAAGCAAGAAGTAACTGACCATAGAATACAAGTGCCTGCAATGCAGTAAGGACTTCATGGTATATTAACAAGCAAGCAGTATGTTATCAAATTCCCAAAGGTACACATTTTAAAAGCATTTTACTATCGTAAAGACACTATGGTCATGTTATAGAGTGAATCTGCAGAAGTAGCCAGTTTGGCTCTGATGATTTATGACATTTCAGTGTCAGGTGCACTTGGACAAGATAAACACACCTGTAAAAGATATGTCCAGCAAAGGGTTTATTCAGCTTAACTTGAAATAACACAATATAGAAATACCTACCACATGCTGTAACTCAGGCCTGTTCTCTAATTCTTCAACGACTCTGTCAATCTGAAAGAAAACAAACCTATGATAAACAGTACATTTACAGGACTGAAAGGACAGGCAATCCAAGGTAGCATTGGACTGTCATGCCATGAACTTGTTATACTCACAGAAATTTTATCTTCGTTATCCAAAAGCATGTCTACCGCTTTCTACAATAAAGAAAGAGAATTCAGTTCTGAAACAGGTACACACATTTCCTCACATACTATGCAGTATTATGTTTATTCACTGATCACAGAATCAGCTGAGTTAGAAGGGACCCAGAAGGATAATTTGCTCAGGTTTTATAGCTAGTTGGAAAGAAGACAGAATTCAGCACAAAATAAACACTTCCCGACTTTTGGAATTTAGGTTAACAACCTTGCAAACTTTCAAAAGCAGATTAATTGACTGTAGTGAAAGAAAAGTGGGAAGTACATTCAATATTTTCTGTTTACTTTCTTTGGCTTATTAATAGCATTATTTGATTAGAAATACAGAAAGAATATTATGGTGAAATGACACTCTGTATGAAATGATATTCAACGTTGTGACTTAAGAATCACAACAATGACCTGGGATCTGGCACTCTTCTCACTGTGAGTGACAAATTGAAATGGAAAGGAAATACAAATGGAAATACAAAGGAAAAAATAATCCTTGGGTCAATTATTCTGCAGTCTAGGCAAACATAACCTTCCTTACCTCAGAATGTATCCAGGCATACCAAACATACTCTCTGCCTCAACATTACCTTTAACTCATTAATTTTTAATTGTTAAAATATCTCTAGTGGAAAGTGAATATAAAATTAAGATCACCATACCTCTGAATCAAAATCCATGAGCAGAACAATTTTGTCTCTGATAGAACTGAAGAGATTGTGCTTGTGGATCAACTGGAAGACGTCTTTGTGCCTCAGAGTCAGGTAGATTTCTAGGGCTCTGCCGTAGTGTTGGTCATAAGTATACCTGATAAAAACAGGGTTATAATACCACATGATTTGACATACCTAAGTGTAGGAAAATCACCTATGAGGGAAAACATAAACATACTCTAGTATGTAAAGCTTGCTGGGATAGAGTCCCTGTAATTCATTTTTGTTAGAGGGAAATAAACACCAGGCAACATTAATTTCACCTTTGTTTATATTGGCCACTGCACTTGTGTTCTGACCCACGGTTTTCGGCATTTTCATTTTCCGTTTTCAAATCACAGGAGAAGCCACACAAAATGCTAGCTTTTCAATTTTTGGAAACCAGTTGGAACTCCCTTCAGAGCTAATAAACACTGTTCTCTAAATACTTTAGTAACATAGTAATAGAGAGTAGTTCTGCTTTCTTCAAAGAAGCAATACAAAAAGAACTCAACGTGGTCATCAGGCTGAGAAAATCAAAGAGCTTTACCCTGTTAAAAGTGGCCTAGAACCAAATAAGTTTTGGCACATTTTCCAGTCACATATTTCCAGCCATGCAGTAACTACTTCTTAAACAGTGGGCAATAACCCCACCCTTTTATTTTCCCTTAGGTAATTCCGAAATGCACACTTCACAAAAGAGGTTTCCTCTGACAGCATAAAGAGGAATGCTAGCTATTTACTTTGGAAAAAGGTGTAAGGAAATTCAATCTCATCCTTAACAATTTGCTTTCATACACAATGTGAACTTTATAAGGAAGGGTAAAGAATTGCTAAGCTGTGCAATCAGCAGAGTGGAGAGAAGCCAGTACTCTGCAGACTGCAGCAAAGAAGATTCCTGTTAAGAGAGTTGAATAAATATTGATAAACTACAGTATACTTCTTCAAGTGTATTTTTTTGTAACGGGAATTTAAAATTGTACTCACAATTCTGCAAGTGTTCGTAGCAAAGTCCTGTTCTGTGGATCTTTCTTCAGGTGATCCACTACAGCTTGAACTATGATTGTGTTGTTGTACAGATCTCCAGGCCACTCTTTTATAAGGGTTGCAAACCCCTAGAAGTATAAGAGATTGTAAGAGAAATAGAAAGAATGGCCTAAGGAACATTTCAAATCATCAAAGTTCCAGCTAAGCCTCTGAGATGATACCTGCTGTGCTTCACTTTAAAGCAACTTTTACGTGTTCACAGACTTGCACAATGCAGAACACAGATTTTTCCTTCTTAGAGCAATGTTCTTAAGATTCATGAAGCTGAGTTTCTTTCAGGTGCTGTAGGCTTTGTGCATCACCTCAGTATTTATGCTAAATTCAAAAAACTAAAAATAAGAGTATCTATAATAAATAATTAATCTCACACTATTTGCATGCTCTGAAGAACATTCTATTTATTCTCTTAAAAAAAATCAAAATTCAACTTTTGTGCATTATTGTGGAACTGTCCATCGATAATCTGTGTGAATACAACAGAGAATTTGCTGTCAGAATTCTACATTGCTGAGGGTGTTTGGCTGGCAATAACTGTTACATGTAGACACATCAGGCTGCAGTACCTCGTAGTCGCTCTCCAAAAACTCATGCAGAACCATTTCATAGATCAGAGGTTTCAAAACCGGATCCCGCCTTGGCAAGTAAGGACTAATTGCCTATTGGAACAAAGAGAAGAAAGTGTCATGAGGGGAATGACATGTAACATCCCAGTACACTGATAATAGAACAAAAGAATTGTTGTGAAACAAAAAAAACAAAGCTATGCACAAAACACGGCTCTTGGTAATCATTGGAAGCCTATATACTCATATTTGTAAGCAGTACCCTGAAGTTATTTACTTTAGGATTACACACATTAGAATTGTATTACTTATTTGGAAGAATTTTCATTTGAAAGACAGGTGGCAAGATACTAGTTACAATGTGAGAATCAGCCATTGCCCTTAGAGAAGTCTGAATATTTACCACTAGTCAGTTAGAAAATTAAAAAGGCATAAGGATTCATTAGCTGAAAAATGTGTACTTCTGATTTATGACCTACTGTGGGATCACTACATTTTATGAAGAGTTATGTTTTGCCAGCTATTTTTACATAACCAAATGAAAATTAACCTAAGAATATATCTCTCCATGAAAAGAGTGAAGGCTTGTGATCTGTTACCCTATAGGAGGTGATAAGGAATTTCATTCTGGCAGGCAGGAGATGAGAACCTGCCAGAATAAATCAGCTCATACCCTGGAACTTCAGCACATCATCTTATTAGCACTATTATTCCATGCAACTAGAGGCCAAGATTATTACCACATTCCAAAATAAATCCTACTGCTACCAGCTGTTTGGGGACTTGGGAGTTTGTAGCTAAAGGATCAACACTGATGACATTACTCCAAACACACAGAGATGCTGCCTGTTGCCCATTATTGGTACATACTACAGTAACATTTTTTTACTGAAGTTGCTTGAACAAAGCAGGAGAAATAACATTTCACTAGTTTTTTTTTTTCAGTTTTACAGATAGCAATTCTCAACAAATTCTCCTAGTATTTAAATCAAAACAATTGCCTAAGTTACATATTTCACTAAAGCCTTCCATTTGTAGGTGACAAAGGAAGTACAAGTAAAAAATGACTTTGCAGAAATTAACAGTTCATTGCTTGCAGGAGACCTCTTCTCTCCATGTGCTGTTTGAGCTTGGCCAGTCTTTGAAATGTAGTGCTGCCAATATCAGCTCTCACCATCTGTCACAGAATTAACAGTTAACTCATGGCAACTCTTGCCAGCTGCCCTGGGCAATCATATTTTTGACCACCTCAGAAAAAGTCTCTTCTGACCATAAACAAAGCAAGCTGGACATCAGCTGGAGACTCAAAGGCAGAGGACAATCCAATGGCTGTTTTCACTCCCACTTTCTACCTTCCTGTCACCTCCTAAATGAACAACCTCCCCCAACAGACTGTTGCAACAATTGGCTGTGGTTCAGTCGCACAGTGTGAGCTGTGGAGAGGTGCAGTTGCCTTGCTTTATGGAGGCCAAGCTGCCTCAGGAAGAAAATCTCTCCTGTCCTAAGTCCCAGTGCTTTGAAGGAAAACCACAGCCATCTCCTGCAGTTTGGCCACCAGGCTGAGCAAAGACTAAGAAAAGTATACAAGGTATTTTTAAGCCTTGGCACAAAGGTGAACTAAGACCCATGCTGGAGGTTTCAAACTCTTCCTATTTTATTTTTAAGCTGCAGTTAAGGAGCAAGATCAGACAAAAAAGCTGTGGAATGAGAACGCCCTTATATCAATTCCTGAACCATGTGGTGAAAGTCACTTTAAATAAAAAAGGGTATTATACACAGAAATATTTTCTTCCTTTGTTTCTTCTTAGGAGCTGCTTACAGACTTTACATTAATAGGTAAAAGGATATGGTATACAAGAAAGCCCATGTAAAAGCTGACATGAAATAGCCTAAACCAGCTCACCAATAAGCCCAAACCACAATTATTGACTCCTCAAAGGATATCTAGGAGATGAAGGGACTGTCTGGATAGTGCTGCTCTCTGCTATGCCCACTAGAGTCAGGTGAAGTCTTTCAAGTGCCCTCTAGCCAATGTTTTGGTCATGAAAGCACTGCTGTTGCTAGCTGATCATCCTGCACCCCTGCTGAAAGTCACTGCTGTCACACTGTCAACAGAATGGAGCATATCCGTCATGCCACAACAGCCAACACTCACAGAGTTTGGTATCTTCCTTTAAATCCATCCACCTTCCTCAGCTGTTTGAGCTGAGACATTGTATTTTATACTAAAGTATAAAATGCACAAGCATGTAACTCCCTTAAGCTACTACTGCTGGGGGAGAGGAACAGATCATTGCAAGACTCTAAAATCTTGAAACTGCCATAACAAGGTTTGCTAGAGGATATTCACTGAAGACATGAGAGATGTCAAGATAGCAAAATGCAACCTTTAGCAGCCAAACAGGACCATTTAGTACAGAACACTCAAAAATGCCCTAAAGCCACATGTAAACAAATAAGACACCCCACAGGCTTTGACACTGGGGTGTCACTAATCCCTCTGAAAGAAGGAAAGTCTGCACCTTTAGTTTTACTATCAACTTAGTTATTGGCAAATCACGCTAGATTGGAAATGTCATATTTCAGGCAACTGCGTATTTCAATATGCAGTGCAAATTCTTTTAAGAAAATTTCATTTTTTGAAATAAACTCTGTCTCCAAATCTCAAATAGTCTTCTCATCAGGGCTTAAAGCCATTATAGGCCAGTGACAATATGGTGTGTAATATCTGCTGGTTAGGTAAATAGGTAAAAATTCCAAACAACACGCAAGTGATCCCAAGCATTACAAGAACCCCTTCATTTAGACCTGGCTTAAGTTAGTTCATAGTTCATCCTTTATGATACTCAAGTATCTTCAGGATTTTGGGAAAAGTTATATGAGATTGAAATAGAAAAATAACACAGGCATTTTCTAGAACTGCAACTTGATGCTGAATAATGTAAGCTTTTGTTTTTCTAAGTCTGAGAATTCTTGGGCCTAAGCCCTAAATAGAAAAAGAAATTCTAAAGGCTGAAAACAACCAACTGTTTAGAAAGACAGTAACTGAGCAGAGATGTTTCGCAGCAAACCTGCAAATATTTCTATACTTTACAGTCTGGATGACATAAGGAGTGACAAGACAAATATCCCTTCCAGACACTTGCATCTAAAAAAACCCCAAAAGGACTAAGAAGCAGTGTATCAAAATTTCACCTGTACCTGAACTCAGCTCCTTTATTGGACTGAAATAAAGAAACATGGGATTTCATCTTTCAAGGTGGCAAAGAATGCACCAAACCACTAATAAGTCATACAGAACGCAAGGCTGTTCTTGCACCGGAGTGGCTCCAAACCAGAAGTCAGACATTTCTGAAATTCATAATGCTGAAACACTTTTGGTCTTTGAACAGAATTAAATAGCTCAAAGTCAGCATGGGACTGTATGCTGTGAGATCTTAATAATATGTCCTTTTTGGCTCATTGAGTTTGAATAAGAAGCCATAAAATTCAGAAGTAAATGTACATGTGCTACCAAAGGGAGTGTGCAAGTTTTCTACTGGTTTAGCAGTGACAGTACCATAGTCTTATGTCCTAGGCAATTTATTAACTGAGAATCTCAAATTAGATGTGTACTGTTACAGAGCTGGCGTCTGACCAGGGAAAACACACAACAGGACAGACTGCTCCTCTTTCTTGCCCCCATATCTAGCACACAGCGTAAGTCTTTGCTGTTGCTTTGCAATTCTTTGACACTTAACGTTGTATATCTGTTGCAAGAGAACTGGATTTTCCAGAATGACTCACACGCATAGAGACAATTTCCTTAAGAGTTGGAGTAGGATTTTCAGGACATGTTGGAAATGAATGAAAAGTAAATGGGAAACATGTATTTAACTGTGAGCATCTTTGTAATTAAAGGCCTTGGAGGTGGGTCTTCTACTTGGAGACTGTCAACAAGTAAAAATACGTAGCTGAGCATGTAGATATGCTATGCCTCCAGTTTCAAAGCATGTTAACACATACACATCAATCTGAAAGACAACTGTCTAGAAACAACTAAAGATCTGGGGCAGAAATACCACAATAGGGCATTAAATGTGATGCTTTAGATACTTGGTCAAAACATGGAGTAAGTACAGCATGCAAATTACTTGAGTGCAGACTCAGAAATTAACTTACAAATTTACCTTAAGCTGACCTATTTCTTTAAACTTGTAAACTTCAAATTCCCAGAGTTCTGTGTTTTTGCCAAGAATTTTCTGGCATTTTCTGGAAGGAAGATGAAAGGAGAGAGAACAAAAATAGGTACAGAGAATAATACAAATGTGACGGCATTACTGCAAGGATCCCTTTATTCTTCTCCCTGTCATGCCATTTACCCAAGTGACTTATTTTGGAAACCATTATGGCAACCATTACTTTCAGGAGAGTATGCCAGATTCTCCTCCTTTCAGATCTTAAAATTTTGTTGCATCCAAGATGACTAACTGCTTATTATTCATTCACCCTTAGTCATTAAGGCCACATTAGCTCTCATAGAATCCTAGAATATTTTGGGTTGGAAGGGAGCTCAAACATCATCTAGTTCCAATCCCCATGCCACCGGCAGGAACACCATCCTGTTGATCAGCTTTATGAGTGATTTTCTCAAATCTCAGTTAAGAAAAATTGAGCATTTAGAAAGATAAGCTTATGCTTACATATACATGAAAACACAAATCTTGGGTAATTTCTGATCTTTACTTTAGATACCCATATTTGACATTTTTGTTTATACCCACGTAAAATCAATTTATTTTCTGATAATCTCGCACACTAATAGACTTAGTTTATCAAAATCCAAAGAAAACCTCGGCTTTGAAAATCTAGTGTGACTGAAAAATCAAGGCTGATTTTCAAAAAAATGTATGTCTCAATTCCAGTCAAAGGTTACAGTAACTTTCAGGTCACTACAAGCAAGAAAATAATAGGGCACAAAAAAATACATCTTTATCCTTTGAAACTTCAGAAACTCCAGAAAAAACAGAAAATCAACATCCCCAAATACTTCAGAATCAATTATTTGTTTTTGCTTTTTCCCCCTACACAGACACACTTCAGCCAGCAAAGAAGATCTTTAATACTAGGTTACCGAGCAGCCAGGTCATACTCTCCTTTCTCCACTAGGTGATTTACATAGGCTAAGCCAATGTCCTAAAGGGAATAAAAAAAATACAATTAGTTATAAAAGTTTGGGAGTAAACTACTTGACAACCACAATAACCACCATAATACAACGCATAAACCTGGAAAGTCAAACACCAGGCTCTAAGTGGATTCCCTAATTCTCCTTTATAAGTAGGGCCCACAGAACAGTCAACACGTAATACTTGTGTAGACCATTCACAAGTTCAAACTCAGGTGCTCTTTTAAATAATTCTCATAAACTCATTTATGCTGAGAAAACTGTGCCACCTCTCCTTATTAAGGATTGTTCAAAACACATAGCTGATCTGTCAGTGCTTGCGTTATTTAGTTCAAAAAGAAAACCACCAGTCATTGTAAAAGGCACGCTCTTTGTCAACACAAAGTTTGCAGAGAGGGGCAAAAAGCTGCTTGAGAATATAAATTCTAGTGCTGTTCAATAAAGTGCAGGAATTACTGAGACCTTAGCAAGATTATTAGGTATTATTACATACTAAATTTCTCTTCTCAGGAGTTCATCACACAGGTCAGTTGTAAATTTTTTCCGGTAGGAATCTAATATATATTAAAATTTTGGCATGGGCTTTCTGCTGTAATCTCAACACTCATGGCCATGCTGACACAGCCCAGTGTACTCACTGCATAATTTAAGAATCATATCAGTAAAAGCACACAGTTTCTAGGAAAAAGGAAAAAAAAAATGAAAAAAGAAAAAAGAAAAAACAAAGCTGAACAATGAAAAAGAAGTCCTTGTTTCTTACAAAAATAAGCATTTGGGTCTTCTGAGGCACAATACTTTTTTGATCTATATCAAGGACAGTACTGATGGAGCAGAGTATGAACAGAGGTATGCAAAAACTTCAACTGGTCAGTCTACTAAAAAAGTCAGAAAAGAAAATGCACATACATAAGATTTTAGGATTTCATTCCACTATAGGAACCACCTTTGTATTTTCATCTTCACCATTCTCAACGATGAAGATTTCTGCCAGCCTCTTTCCTACGGATCAGCTCCCCAGTGAGCAGAGAAGATGTATAAGTAAAGGAGCTGTAGATCTGGCTGTTTAGGACCTTTACATTCTGCTCAATACAGAGGAGCAGTGATAATTACTGGAATCTAAAAAATCCTCAAGGCCACCAGACTTGTCAGGTGGTCCACTTGTCAGGTGGTTCAGGTGGTGTGAATGTGGTGTCACCTGGCAGTGAGTTATTTTAAATCAGTATACCACTAATCCTTCACTTAGGGCTTAATGCCAACATTTTATCCCCTCAACACATTCTGCTGGCTTTTGTATTAGAGACCAAACTCTCAAAAACTGCTTGTATTTCACTGAATTTCATTGTCTTTTGTAGAGCAAACTTCTGCAAACCAAAAGAAAAGCTGTGGGGTTTTTTGTTTTGTTTTTTGGGGGGTTTGTTTTTTTTCCCCTCCTAATGTATTGCTAGGATCCCCTTTAACAAGTGTTTATATCTTTTGCAAGGGTCACAGAGCAGCTGTGATGAGCGCAAACTCTGTGATAGGTGATGACACGCCATTACATCTTGATTCAACTTCTGGACTATACAAGAATAAAAGTTTTTTTAAGACATACTCATATACAGCATACATATCAGTAATCTGGCCCAAAATTAAACACATCTAACACTTGGTACAGATTCAAATTTAAAGCAGCAGCAGTACTAACGAAATACCAATGTGTTCACACTGAGGTCAATTTAAACAGAAACAAACAAGTAAACTGTAAAATTAGTGATGCTTTTGTGGCTATCCTCCTTTTTGTGGCTATCCTCCCTTTTGTCTTAAACATGGATACCCTTTGTTGCTCTGTGAAAGGGACTATAAACATGGGAAATAACTATACATGAGAAAAGGAGCTTAACTATGTAAAATAATGAGAATTGGAAAGCAGAATGAGAGAGCTAGATGTGAAACTGCAACTGAATTTCAATAGCATTTAAAAGGTCTTCCAATTGCACCTCTCAAACTCTTGACAAAACCCTGTCACATGTACCAGGTAAAAGTTTAAAAGAAATGTGTCACTCCCCCCACAAATCTCTAATAGTGCACTATTGTCTGTTACTTGAAACAACAGTAATTTAATACAAAAGTAAATGCAAACAAAAACCTCATCCGAAATGGAATTCTCTTCTTTTTAATGTCAATAGCACCTTTATAAAATCCAGATCTTCCCATGTTTCACAGACTAACACTGCTGTTCTGTAGTTGAAACCAAGAAATCAAATGCTAGTTGGAGTATGCCTAACAGTTATCGCCTGGTTTTGTACGGAACAGGGAATTTGTTTGTTGCATCTCACAGCAGTTTAAAAGAAAGCAGATACTCTGTTTTAAATAGAAGTTCTGAGACTTACCAAAATCTTGTGCTTTTTTATGGTTTTCTGACTGATTTCAGCTGCCATCAAAGCTTCCTATATTCAAAAGGGAGTAAAGAGAGATACTAGCCAAATACACATACTTTCAATACAGAAAGCTCTAGAACTGTATAAATCAACTGTTTTTCAGAGCAGGGCGTTTGAAGCACTAGAATTTTTAATGCCACGGTTGGATGAGCAGCTTTGAATTCATACTCAAACAAAAGCAGCCAACCAAAGAGAAAACTACTTTTGTTTCCATCTGGGTTCACTTCACATTACTATATTAGGATCAAATCGCAAGATTACAACAAAAGAAACTGCAATCACATTGGATCATTTTCAAATGAGACCCCTTCACTACCAAAATCTGTGAAAAAAATCAACAGGAAAGGGGGTGGGGGAAGGCTACCTTCCAGTTCCAGCTCAAATGTCTTCTCCAGTCAGAATGATTTATGACTTAAATAGTGTCATTTGCTGCTCTTCTACTTCTTTTGAATGTACAGAAACAAAGCTGGCACTCTTCCAAATAAAAATTAAACCTTAAAGATACATCATAACGCACAACTATCTACTACCTTGAATGGCGTTCATAAAGGCACATGCACAGCTGTCACTTGCAAATTACTGGAGTCTTCAGGGACCACATGCTGTGATTTACATAAACTGCAAAACTGCACTCATCATACAAGTTTGCTATTCAGATGCAAAAGCATCCACAGGGATTTAAACAAATCTGCATAAGAAATATCATGATTGTATTAACAAAAGGAATATGTACTAAATGGTTTCCCCACTTTTTTTTTTCTTATAATGGGTGCCCAACAAATAACACATAAATAAGAATTTGCAAGTTACTTTATGCATCGTAACAAGTGTTCTCAGTAAACAACTGCGGGACATTAGAATTCAGAGCACTGGGTGCATGTTGATATGGTATGTAAGAATTTATTATTATTATTATTGTTTTAGGTGTTCAGATACACACACTTAAGTACACCAATATTTACGCAACAAAATACTGAGCTGTTTTTTTCCAAGGGAGCTGTATATCCTTGTCTTTTAATATTTGCTCTGCTTTTCTGTGAGCAACACTACTTTCAGCATGAATAGCTACAGTTTGAGCCCATAGTATTAGTTTTAAAAGCCTGAACAGCCTGGGTAAGTAACATGAAGCAATGCCCAATACCCTAACTCAACGACTTTGTTCTATAGTGGAAGCACTATGGAATAGGAAAAATCTCATATTGCCCACCAAGACCATTTCCCTTCCCTCTTTAGTTGGGACAGACCTAGAAAAATATCCACATAGCTCATTAGTTAACTGTTTTGCTGCTTGAAAGCCAAAATCCAGCTTTAATAATTTTCAGTGACAGCTAATACATTTCATACCTGATGATGAGAGCAGTATTCACAGTATCTAATTCAGACACCTCACTTGGCTGCAATTCTGATTAGTTGTTTCAGAAGAAGACTAACTCTATGGAGATGGAGGGATGTATAGTTAACTCCCACCTTTTACAAGCCTTTAGTCAGTGACTGAAGGAACAGAAACTATCCAATCCAAATGACCTAAGAAAGTCCATCATCCTACTCCAATTTCCAAACCAAGGAAGTCGGAAGGAAAGAATTATGTAAAAATTACTTCGTATTTCTTCTTTTCAAGAAGCCAGTCAATGTGGTCATCTTGGTCCCGCTCTTTAGCCACAACCACATCTCTTGGGCTGATGATATAAAACAGTGATTCACCTTCGGAATACTCTGCAAATGCATATACAGTTTATTATTATTATATTTTCCTT
Organism: Myiotriccus ornatus; assembly: GCA_036023395.1. Lineage (NCBI taxonomy): Eukaryota > Metazoa > Chordata > Aves > Passeriformes > Tyrannidae > Myiotriccus > Myiotriccus ornatus. The sequence goes on along the minus strand of JAYRBT010024619.1, from coordinate 19,958 downwards.
AAGTAAATCTCTGCTTTTTAGTACACCCTTAAGGGGAATTTAAAAAGAAAAGATGCAAGGAAGACAGCAAGGCTACTCCTGCAGAAAATGCTTGTTTTGGAAGCTGTATGCTCCAATAAATTAAAACTGGTTTAAATGGCAAAATATCTTTCAAAAAAATCACTACAGCTTACTACAAATTCTGATTCATCCACTATGTGTAAACGTTATGATGGTTTTAGAACCCATTGTTATACTTTCAGAGGACTATTACACTACATAGCCTCCAATAAACTTATCCTTCCCATCAAGGTCAAGGCCATCAAAAGCATAAATGATAGATGCCATAACCCCTGGGGACACAGCACATCATTACAGCAATGCATTTGCAATACTGTAAGTTGAGGTTATATGTATAAAGCACTTTCTTATACCTTAAGCCTTTATTTTTGAGTAAGCTCAAAGAAAAAGTACTAAAAGGTAAAATCTAACACAGAAGATAACTGTTCTGAATAGTTATTATTACCACAGAACCCATGAAGAAACACCAATACTTTGTAGGCACAGGAAAGAAAACCACTCCCAACCCTTCATTTGCATCTATACAAACATACAAATACACTCCTGAAGTGATGAGCAACTCAGAAAATAATGCTTGTCGTAAAACAACCAAAACATTTAGACTTGTCAAATGAACTACAATATTCATAAATCATAAAACTACAACTATGGACATCAGTGTTCTGCTTCAAGACAGGTATAAAGAAATCCCAACTCTATTGATAGCAGTACAGATGTTTTTGAGGTCAGGAGGAGATATGCTATATTCCTAGTGGCTTAAGGGCATAGATGTACACAAAGAGGTCTGCCAAGTCTACAATTTGAAGCATGCTGTCAGAGAAGACGCTTACATTTCAGATTCATGGATTTTAAAAGCCAGAGGAATGTTTCTGTATAACACAGGCTATATAATCTCCACCAAAGAATTCTACATCAGCTTTGCCGTGCATTTTTCTGAGCTACAACACACAGACCAGAAAATTATCCCATCTTTAAAAGATGGCACATGTCATGCCAGGACTCCATCTCCCTGCCTGTTACAAATTAAACCTACCTTCTAGGTGGAATTTCCCAAAATCCGGTTTCTATTCATTCTGGTTTACCATTCTGAGGTCTGTTACATAGCGACAGCTTTGTCAGTATAGGGAAGCCAAATATCAGTGTGCCCCTTTTAAGCTTATTCAGGTATATCTTACTACTGAAATGACATTTATTCAGTCTTTCTCTCTAAAGCGACTGTTTCAGACACTGTGCCACTCATTTCACTGTTCTTGAAGACCTTTATGTAAAAAGAGCTCCTATGTATCCCATGTTGAATAAATCTCCATCAAAGATACTGCCTTCCTGGTACTGGACATTACATGAGACACAACATTTCTGCCTTCCCCAGTATGTCTGACTTAAGAGAAGGCATTAAAAATCATGATGTTTAAATACACACATTTGTTTTCTTTCATGTGACCAATTCTTGTGGATTTCCACTCTACATTTCACTGTCATAAGCAGTTACAGTTATTCAAAGCAGATGATATAAAAATGACATAAAAATGAAAAATGAGGTTAAGTCCTCTCAAAGCAAGTCTTTTTTAATCACAGTATGAAAATAAAACAAAACAATATTGAGAGCACCTACCCAAATGATAATCTCGACATTCATTTTCTTGAAATCCTCGTACTGTTAGTGCATCAGAAGAGATCTCCTCACAAGACTCAGGTAGGGGTTGTACAATATCCAGTCTAGGCCTTGCACAACACTCCATTGCCTAGAAAAACGACAACATCTTAGTTGAATCCAACATGATTTACTTTAGCAATGCCAACTGATGGTCATCTACAAACAAGGCTGAAATTCAACAACTGCAAACATTCACAAAGATCCAGTTCTTTGCATTGGGTACTCAGCTGTGAATAATACAAGTTGCAAAGCTGAATTAAGTCAAGGGTTCAAGACTACCCTATATTTTCTACTTCAGGCTGTGAATTATAACAAAATACAAAGTGAAAGAGCAAGGACACACAGAAAGAACACATAGAAAGTGGATTTACACAGCTCTAATCTACTCACTCAGCAGCAGCACCACTTTGGTCTTTTCTCAATTTAACTGTTCCATGAAAAAACCCCAAAAGTAAACAAAACAAAAAAAACTTTCAAAGCAAGTCGTGAATTCAATTCTGATCCAATTTATAAGAAGCTGTTGTTTGAAAGCTGTGAAATCAAGTGTAGGAAGACCAGTGTTCTTAAATACAAGAGTATTTGTAGTAAGCAGCACTTCTGCTGCAAGCTCAGGCAGCTCAGGCCCTGCGGAGTCAAGACATTAACAAAGGAGTTCCCACCACAGCAGGACACAGACACGATGTCAGGGACAACTGTTCCTTCCACAGCTATCCAGAGAACTGAGAAGTTAGCAAAGTCCAGCTGGAGTTTGTTCAAAAGTCTAATTAAAAGGAAATACATGAAAACTCTTTCCTATGTTCTATTATATCACCTGAAATTCCCTTTTCATCTTTCTTTCCTGAAGCAATTAAAATTGTTAACCTTCATCAGTCACTACCTCTTTTATACTACCTCCTTTCCTGTACTACTTTTTCACTAACAGTGGCTTCCCAGTTTCCTTGCTCCCAGGCATTTCAACCCATCTTTTCCTTCCCCTTCCTTATCCCATTTGTTTGCTTTCTTTTGTTTCACCGGACTCTCCCACACTGGAGGACTACTGTGCTGACTCTCTTGGGAAACACTGATGTGACATTATTTTTTTCCTTAATATAAATAAAGAAATGATAATCTGACATCCTGAAGCAGAGCTAAAAGCTAACCCTATTGATTTCAGCAGGCTTGAGCATTTGTTTGGACCTACAGCATTTCATTGCCTAGCAACTTGTGTGCCCAGTTGCTTAAGGTTACTATGGTGATGGTTGTCTAACGCAGACATACTTATCAAAGAGATGATCAAGAGCATCTGTCATTCTCTCACCGCAACTTCAAGGATTTCCTCCACTGTCTTGCCTTTTATTTGGCAATATGAAATAAATGTCAGAGACCAACACGGCACTTGCCCGTGCACAGTAAAAACGACTGACATGAATTCTAATTTCTACTTATCGACACACAGATCTGGGTGTACGCAACTAAAGATCTCAGAAGGAAAAGAGACAATGATGCCACTTGCACACAATCATGCATTCCACGCCGCAGTGACTTATTGCTCAAGTTGATCAACGCTCTCATTTCTTCTGAGATGCAGTGTCAGCAAGCTCCTAAACAAGATTCTTCATTTCTTCTGGTGCAGAAACAGCAAGAAGAAAGAGAGAAAAGGAAAAAAAAAGGGAGGCAGGGGGGAAGGAAGGAAAAAGGAGTGAGAAGGACTAGCTAGAGACCTTCTCTGCCTTCTGCAAGACATAAGGGAACCCAAATATGATTTCTGAAAGGTAAGTACGTTAGTCTTCAACATCACCTCCACTGACATTGTTTTATAGGTCAGAGAAGTTTCAAGCACTGTTCACTACCAGCAGACCAATATTTTCTCAGATAATCATATCTGAGTGACTAGTTAAAGGCCCAGTTTACAGGTCAAATTAATGTTGTAAAGCAAGTCTGAGATAAAAAAACATTACCGTTTTGTCTGAGATCTCTTTTACATAGGAAAGTATAACAAGCTGGTCACAGAGAGGTGCAAGTCCACTGATGTAGAATTCAGTGTCGAACTGGAAAACTGAAATACAGGACAGAGAACAGACTTAAAAAAGTGAATGCATATGAACTACTACCTAAGAAAAACACACAACTGATTTTCAGTGACAATCAACAGCATAAAGCAGCACTTCAGAGAAACAGACTCAATACATATAACAAACCCAGTTGGATCACATGAAAAATTACATTTAACAGATTAAATTACATTAAAGCTTGCAAGAAGAAATGTTTGATCTTCGGGATATGCTAGAAATGAAACATTTGAAATGAATGTTCAGCCTGATTTTCAGTAATTACATAGTAACAGGAAGCAAAAGCAAAACCAAACTCAATAAAACAGCCAATAGGTAGTAAAACTTCATTGGTTTGCATATTCATAGCAAGTTCATGTGGCCATAAGAGAATCACCCCTGCTATATCTATTGGTATGATATATGAAAACACAAAGATCATTATTTATCATCACTTCTGCATCACAGAAAGATTTACAGATATCCTCATTACAAAGAAAACACACAGTTGATAGTACCTTTCCTTGTTCATAAAGCTAAAAATGTAATTTCCTAAAAGTGGTCTTGAAATCAAAACAGTTAACTGATGGCTATTTCAAGAAAGAAAAAGGGAGTGCTTAACTGTATTTACAAAAAGGCTCCATAAATGAGACCTCCCCCACAGACCTCTGCTATTTTATTCTACTGGATTTATGGTGCACCCCTTTTTGCAGGCTCCTCTCTCGTGGGGCCCAAAACAGGAATCATCCAAGTGTTTATATTAGAAAACATTGTAACTATAAGCTTTTACAAAAATATCAGATGCCTCATAATTTTTGCCCAACACATAGCTTTAGGAGAATCTAAGCATAAGTAGGAAAAAAAAAAGTTTCCTTCCTTATTGCTATTATATTACTAATATCTACTGTTTATTTAAAGTTACTAATTATTTTAGCAAGGCAAAAAGAAAATGCAGTGTAATGACATAAAAAATAAAGCTTATTTTCTTTAGCTAAGATAATAAGAAGGAAGAGGAGAAAAATTCATCCTCCTGCCACAGGCGAAAAAGATACAGTCAAGTGAAGTACATACTTGACACTCGTCTTTCAATGAATAAAGAAATACTGTTTTTCTTCTAATGATTGCTGACACTTCAACATCATGTGAGGGACCAAAGCACAGCACAAGGACAGAGCACTCAACCCATTCTGGAGCGAATAGGTTCACATTTGTAATCATGTACATAATTATTTCATTCTAGCCTGCAAGACTGATGAGATCACTTTCACTGTGTAACATATTGCTCTCAGTGATAATTTCAAACAAACCACATCAGAAACAACTACATACTTATTCACAGTTTACAATTTAGTATTTGGCATTTTAAAATAATATGGAAGGCAGGAGGAAAAACATGGAAAAGAAAAAACAAAGTGAAATCCATAATAATATCGAAGAACCAGTACAGAAACTTCAGCTTTAAAGAAGGGCCAAGGGAAGGCTCTCAAAGGCATATAAAATATTGTAGTTTGTATCTGGAGAGAAAAACTCTGCAAATTTGTTCTGCAAAACAAAAAGAAACAAACAAATGAAAATCACCACTTCAAGTTTTGTTTTTAAATAGAGTTTAGTTTCCTTGGTTTCACTTTCAGCTTTCTCTCAGCTCATCCTTCTCAAGAGGTCTTGTTGAAACACAATGCTCTGGCTCCGCTGCTTGAACAAAAAATAACTGGCACAGACAATGCTTCTTGACCTGATAAAAACCTTTGATGCAACTAATCAAAAAAAGTCATACTGAAAAAAAAAATTACAGAAGTTATAGCTGCACAGATAGGTTAATTTGACTTACTCTTTGCACATTGTGTTGTGATCAATGAGGGGAAAAAAATCCAGCACAAAGGCACTGCAGAAATGTTGGTAATTTGAAAAGGATCCAGAATAATTAAAACAAAGGTTGTATTGAAGTAAACAGTAATGACTGATACATGGCCATGTGTCATATATGTTTATGCCTGTCATAAGAGAAGATGGAAGATATGCTGACAGTGGATCTACTCCACGTTCAGCATCTAGGTACAGCTGTCAAACAAATTAACAGGAGCCAAAGAGAAGAAACCTGTATATCTTTTTTGTTGCTCATTAAATGAAATATATGAAATACACCAAACTACAGAAATAAAACAGCATGTGCTACATTATTTACCCAAACTCTACAAAGCCACTTCCCCTGGGAATTAAAGGCACACACACATGTGGTGAACTGAAACTAAAAGGAGTCTGTTTAGTCAAACCTCAAAAAGCAGCTCCTGCTTTTCCACTGCAGATTTATAGAGTACAATTCTGGTTACAGTCAGAGGGTTTTGCCTTTGATTTCAACAGGCACAACATTTCAACATTGCCTTTTGGAAAAGTAAGCTGAACCAGCATGCAGACAATTAACATGAAAATTAATGTATGGAGGAAAAGGAGAATTATTTTTTTTAAATTCCATATAATGAGTGAAAGAAACGGAAAAGCCAACATGCAAGCTAATCTTTAGGTAGGCTACTTGTATGGGAACAGCAGTAGGACCACAAGGCACAATGAAGTGGCCCAGATTACCTAGAATTATGATGCATTGTTAGTTGCTGGGGTGATGCCACTGTGCATTCCCAAATCACCTTTTAACCAGCTACTCCAGGTAATACATCTGCAAAATCTGCAGACATTGCTACAGACTACCACAGTACACCATACCCTTAAGTCTCTCAAGATGGTATCTCCACCACCAGTGCTTTTAGTGAGCTAGGTAATTTACGCAAAACAAAGAACAATTCAAAACGGGATGCTTTGATTAGCTACTATGTCCCACGTGGAGTTGCATTTGATATAAAATATAAAAATTTTTCTTGTTTTTTCCAACAGTTTTTTTTCAGTTCCAACTAGAGAAGAAGAAAAGATCCCACTTAAGTATCACTTAAGCTTCAAAGCTGATGTTCTAAAAAGCTCTTTTTTCCTTTGAACTGAGAAAACTTTGTTACCCAAAAGGGAATATATTGAGACTTGAAGAATTCTGGGGCTTAGAAGTTCTCAGGTTCGAAGAAAACAAAGTCAAAAATCTTGAATTTTGACTTGTTTTATGAAGGCATTTATAAATAACAGGCTTGGCTTGTGACAAAACAGATGAACAACAGTACAAGTAGAATGAACTATATAACTAGGTTCAGGTTTCTTTTTTTTTTTTTGGCTTTTCAGAGTATAGCAGACTTGCTTCAATGAAATATTTGCATAAATCACCATATGAAGTTAATTTCATGATCATTACACAAATCAAGTTTTATGTTCTCTCTATATAAAGAGACATATGTTGGTGCAGTAGGTCCCAGTATCTTACTTTACAAACAAGAAAATAAATATTCCCATGTTTTCTTTTCAGATTAAAATGTGCAATCTCAGTGTGTGATGCTAACTTGCCATGCAGTTACGCAGCTATTTCCTCACAAAACATACAAATGTGCTGTTACAAGCATGGCCTTAAAATATGTAATTTTTAATCCAGAAATCCGCTTTGTGGGGAATATGGTGGAATGCAATGGGAGACAAGTGCTCAAGAGACATTGCTGCCTGATTGCTACCTGGAATTGGGATAATATTCTTCAGATAAAATCTGGGCAAAAATAAACTGAATAGGAAATCTTCAATTCACTTAAAGTCTTCTACAGACTTCCAGCATTGGCCTCTATTTTCTGCTATCATTAACAATGATCAGAGAGAAAGTACTTCTCCACAGAAGCATATAAAATCCAGACAAGGCAAGGAAGACCAGACAATCCATTTCCCTTTGAAGTCACTGTATTAACTGAAAAGTGCTAATTAGCTATTTAGCAACCAGCCTTCTCCCAGGCTCCAGTTGAGGAAGGGTTCCCTGTTTAGACCAGAAGTTGTGCAGCATTACAGCTTTTGTACTCGCTTCAGGAATGAGCCCAGAGGTCAAACACTCTAAGAAGGATCACAACAGCATTTAGTCCACGTTAAGCCTGTAATTCAATACCGATACTTTCTAATCAATACACTACTTCACAGCGGTAGCTGACAGAGCTAAACTGATAGGATCTGCTCAGCTAACATACATTTAAAATAGCAACATTCACTGGAGTTTATCTTTGACACTGAATGAAGACACACAGAGGCAACAAACTGTAGCAGAGACAATGGAAAAGATTACTGAAGAAAAGCACCATTAATATATTGAAAGATGTACATAAAATTAGCAATGCCACACAGATCTCAGTGCATGAGACCTGTATAAGTCATCTATTTTCTCTTATAGATAACCACAGCATTATTTTCTTTAAAAGCAGTTCAGTGGTGTGTAACTTTCCCACATTATGGGCTGCCTGGTTTGGCATCACAGTAGATACCGTAATTATTTGCCTCCTTAGAATAAGTACAGCTATTTCTTAAGAAAGAAATGGAAGATGAGACGGTACTTTGTTAAACAGGATCCTACATACCTAACTTGCAATGCAGGAAATACTCTCTTTTCTCACTGGGCTGCAAACTGCTGAAGAAACATTTATGATCTACCAACGCCATCCCAGTTAGCTATGATACCGTGGAATGGAACTATGATACTGTGGAATTTTGAGGCCCTCAGAATGGCTCTAAAACTGCATTAATCTGAATCTATTGAGACATGAGAAAACACTGTATTATCACAGACTTCGTATGTATTACCCTGATGAGCAGAGACACAACTACGAAATTTCCTGCTCCACTTCTGATTTTCGTTCCAGGTGCAAAATTGTAAAAGCAGGGAGCAAAAACTGAAAAAACCCCACTACACTAAACAACAAAAGTTATACTGTGTTAAAGGTTTCAGTTTTCCTAAGTGATGTTCCTGACAAGATGTTATGAGTCAAAATATCTGAAGGATATTCTTGCCTTGTGTAAATTCTTTACGAAAGTGTATCAACTGCATCCACTTAGGATATTTGTGGTCTTGCAAAAAAACTATACTGGTTGCTGCTCTGGTATAATACTAGACCTTCTAGCTATGCCTTTGAAAAGTAAAGTTGAAATGAAATAGATGTTATGTCATGACATACTGCTGTCAAGAAGACCTTCTATGTGACTATATCGAAGACTATTTTAATTTATACTAAGACTTGAACAAATAATGTCTCTCTCTTCTTCCTCCCAATCTAATACCCAAGTTCCAGTGAGTGCTGCTGACAGCATTTGGCAGAACCACTTCAGTGTTTTGACCTAAAACCAGAAAGAAAAATCTCAAGTGCATCATTAACAGCTAAAGTGATATAAAACACCAGTCCTCGAGAACACAGAGAAGACTGTAGACTAAAAATTTTAAGATGCAAAAGTTACTTTCATGAAAATCTCTATCCTTCTTGTCTGCACCTAAATAGCCTGATGACAGTTTTTTATATTTTTTAAATGAAGTTCCAATAGACAGTCATGTAAGACTAGCACCCTCCATGTAAACACATTAAAGCTGGAGTGGAAGTTGCCTCTGTTCACTTGTCACTGTGTAAACAATCCCATTTAGTTATTTTCTAAAAGCTACTTACAGGTACAGAAAACATTACATACATGATCTGAGATTCACAACTGAGTTTTTTCTTGATAAAATTCTCTCAAATATCCTAGAATTCTACTGTTAAATAATCTGTTTGGACTATATAATCTTAAACAACAAATAACCTTCAGGTCTCAGTTAACTGTTGTGGTAGTTTTAATCTAGGCTTTCCTTGGTGACCAGTTTGTAACCAAGGAAGGGGCAGTGTTCCCAGTATTCCATACGATTTTTACGTAAATCAGGGTATAAATAAGAAGGGAGGAGAGGCCTTTGCTCTCTTCTCTTCCGGCGAGGATCGGGAACAGTGGGTCCTTGCGCTGGTCTCGCTTATCTAAAGCTGAGGCCTGCAGTGACCACTGGCCTGCCACGTGGAGGTTTGGAGAGTGCTGGTCGTGTCTGCCAATCCTGCTTTTCTAAGGGACGTGGTGAAATTTGTTTTGCTAGTTATTAGTATAGTTCTTGAATTTGATTGCGTATATCTGTTCCATATCCCTTTTTGTCCCTTTTTGTGTCCCTTTTTCCCCTTTCCCTTTGGGGTGGGGGGTGTTTGAATTCCCTTCCCTGTGTACATAGTATTTTAATTGTATATAACTGTAATATACATAAAATATATATTTTTATATAACTAGCTTTATTTCGTGTTCTTCAATTTACATAGTATTTTTTCTTTGCCCTAAGGGAAGAAGGGAGGGGGAAAGGGGGCCTGCTACTGTTAGTTCGGGCATTTGGCAGGGAACCAGGTCCGAACCATCACAGCTGTCAAGTATGCTACCATCTCTCAGTGTTCAGAGTCCTTACAGAGTTTAACAAGTCTCCTATTTGATTTAGAAGGTATTTTAAAATGGTCCTTTCCTGAAATCAAAAATCAGAGTATACATACACTCATGCCATGCACGATTCCAATGTGACATGAGTCAGGTTCTTGCTTGAACACAACTATCTACAATCTCATGTTATTACAGTCAAGGGAGCACCAAAGTTTACAAACTGTTGCTCAGTCTGACCTGCAGAGTCCCAGAGGGCCTGTTTATCTTCCCAGCACTATCTGTTCATAGATATTTCCTTTCCCCAGTAGATGCTTCTGGGGACAGTTACTTTTTGTTTACATCTCCACTTCCCTTCCAAACTTTCTCTGAATTCCACTTTACACTTTACTTAATACACACATTTTTTCAAGACCTTTTCCATTAATCATCAACAATAAAATTTATTCACATCACATTAGCTAGACAAGAAAGAAAGCAAAGGAGAATATAAAATTCAGAAGCCAAAAAAGGAAACAAAAAGAAATTTAAATCAATTTCTTCGAAATATACCAGAGATTTTAAGAAGAAGAAAAAAGAGAAAAAAGTTACAAGAAGTGTAGACAAACAACACAATCAAATCTTCTTACTACTACACCAACCATCAATCATTTAACCAAGATGAGAAACCAAGTTCTCTGAAGGAATCTGTATGAAGGGAAAGTTAAGGCATCCACTGTTCACACAAGTATCTCTGATTTTAGATGATCACAGAACTTAAGGTTTTCTATAAAAAAACCCCCAAACCTCACACCCATGCAAGAGGGCATATGACAACCTCATCAACTGAAAATGAGGTGACATTTACGTTACAACTACATGTTGCCTTCAAACTGAAACAGTTTTTTCAGGCTAGAATGTGAAAACAGACCTTTAAAGCTCATATAGTTTTGAAAAAGAATGCTTTCATACAACCATACCTATTTCCACATAGCGGTTTGGAAGGTCACGCATTTCACTGGCATGCCGTTCTTTTACTGAGCAGATCTAGGAAACAGAGATTTGGACCATTATGATGAACAAACTGTAATTCCTAAAATTATATTAATGTTGCCTCAATAAGAAAAGGAATTTCTGGGACTTCTTGAACATGCATTTCATTATTTTGAAAAACACAATTTGTGAAACAGTGATGATGCATCACTGAAGAAGAAAAACACATGGGAAAATTGTGGCTGTAGTTCACAGCCCTATAAATATTCTGGGAGAGGAGAAGGATGATGTACCACACAAGAGAAATCTGAAAATACCTGCCCACTATGATTTTTTCATGGAAGCATATATGAGACTATGATTTTGGTGTCTTCTCACACTTTGCATCTCATTACCTTACAATTTTAGTAAGAGTTTGCTACTGCTACTCCCAGTAATAGGAGAGTGTGTACATATAAATGCAAATAATCAAAATGCTGTGAAGCACTCACAAATACAAGCAGGAAGACAGATGCCAAACTTAGGACAAACCTCCTCATTTGTAAAACTCCAAGTTTAATGCTCCAAAAGCTTTTTACACATCACCTACCACACTTCACCCTCCCTTTCCATCTATTCCTACCAAGCACTTTTAATTTCCCACTGTGCAGTGATGCAGCAGTCTGTTATTAGAAAAGAGCTAACAGGCTTGTAACAAACTCATGTCAGGTGCTGCTCTGAGCAAATCATAGTCAGTCTGCAGCAAACAAGTTCAAAATGCCAGTGCCCTGCTGAAAGAGAACAAAACCCAAAGCAGCCTGTCCTCCCACCCCACCCCTTTTTTTCCCATGGTTGACCAAAATCATGCGGCTGTTTTAGCAGTCACAACCTCCTCAGCCCCCGAAGCAACCCCCTCCAAAAATACCTCATGGTAAGTTGTTCTTCCTTAATGCTAATCAAAAGAACTGAATTCAATAGCACACTAAAAGCTTTCAAAAGAGGAAATCTCTTCAAGGCACAGAGGAGCAAAGTGTCCCTGAGGATTACATTCACTGCATGCTCACATACAGAGATCTGTCTGACCGCTGGGTGTCTATCACTCCTCCTCCTCATAAGGGTCACTCCAATGACATTTCTAAGGCAGTAGGAGTTCTGAACACTGTAGTCAAACCAAATTCTATTTTTTTCAATTGTCTTTGCTTTTCAGAAGTAATCCTCTGTTTGACTGTGATAACAGCAAGCATTTATTACAAAGACAGGTAATTGCACCTTTACTGAATTTCCCCAGCCAATAATCAGCGTTAAATTATCCTTCCAGCAAAGGCTGCAGGGATACATATCTGGGCGAAGGCTTATGTCGTCTCGAGGCACATTGGTAATTCTTTGCTTGGAGATCATATCAAGTATCTTCACACCCTGAAAGTTTAAATGCAAGAGAACTTGATTATGTACGACAATCTCCTACTCCCCATTTTGTACGCTAAGGCAATCAGAGCAGTTTACAGCATAAATTTCAGGGTAGGGTCAAGTGTGCTAACAGAAAAAAATGTTGATACAAAGACCCATCTAACCCAGAAGGTGACAAAAGGAACAAAGGGATCAGACTACTTTAGATATTTTAAATTTACGTGCCAAATGAAAAGACATAATAAGTGAATGAGTGACAGATTAGCAACTCTAGTCATGAACCAGTTCAGCTTATTGGGCTGGTGCTACTCCTGGAGAAACAAAAAAAATCTCAGCTCTTTCACAAAAGCCCCTGTAGAGACACAGAAATTTCCACCTTGAAAAAAGAAAAGATGTGAAGCAACAGCTCATTAAGACAAATGAATCCAATCTGTACTTCTCAAGAAATGCATTTCTACTCTTACATTAAAATAGAAAAGCAAGCATATTTAAACAATGCTTGTTTTTTTATGCTGTGATTTTTCACTGTCTCCTCAGGGAATCTCCCAAACTAACAGAAAAAAAGTTTAAAAAAGGAAAGATTAAAGTCATTTGAGAGACAGAGGAAAAAAAAGAGCCATTAATCAGATTTTTCCATGCCATTTAGACAAGCTGAAGCTATAACCTTTCCAATAGCAAAATGGAGATTAATATCATGTTAAGTAATGACTTGTTCTGAGTAATTTAAAACAAAAATCCCCAAAATAAAATAATTTAGTAGGTACTTCTTTTCTGCTCATAGAGCTTACAGAACAACTCTCAGAATCACAGAAAAGGAAAAGGAAAGGACCTTGAAAGGTCAGTGTCCAGGATGCCATGCTATGTTAGGATTTTTCTAGCGACAAAAGTGATTTAAAAGATTCCTCTGTCTGTTTCTGCTCCCTGCACTGTGAGTTTCTGTGTACCTGGCTGCACAGATACAACTGTTTGAAAGTTCACGAAGTTCAGAGTCACCACAGGGTGGTCATGGTCTAAGCCAGGTTTCGCTGCCTTTTTTTTTTTTTTTTAATCACAAGGAGCAGTAAGTGGTATGAGGGTGGCTGAAGAGTTTTTTTCAGTGATCTTTGTCACTGAAGAACTATGAGCATGGAAGACACTCCTACTGACTTCTCTTCAGTTAGCAGTCATCAAGGTTTCAAAATCAAAAGAACAACAAATTGCACATCACATCTGCAAAGTACAGAGTCCAGATCTTTGGGTTAACATAAACAAGGAGCTTATGTTTTGTGTTTTCTATACTTATCTGATAAAATTTGTAATCTTGCTTGAACTGCATTTTAATAAAGTTGCCTTTTATAAATCTTTATAAATCTTAGTACTTTGTCTTCAACGATAATTTTCAGGTAAAAGTGACCCACCTCACAACTTCTGTTTTTATACAAGGAAGCAAATCTTACATGGGATAGGCTATCTTTAATGTTTAAAGTGCCTTCCCAACCAACAGGGTAGGATCCTCTATGGTTATAGGTTGTTTAATGTAATCAGTTTTAAATAAGTTATTTAGAGTTATAACATTGAGTGATGTAGTATGCTGTTTGATTAGGTTTATCTGCTTAGCATGAGTAGCTTGATTTTTTTGAAGTCTTAGGTTGCAAACTGTGAACTTACACCTAGATATAGCTTTTGGTTGGGAAATAATTATTAATTAATTTTATTCTTATTAGCTGGTACAGTGCTGTGTTTTTGATTTAGTATGAGAATAATGTTGATAACACACTGATGTTTCAGTTGTTGCTACGTAGTGCTTACTCTAAATGAAGAACTTCTTTCAATTTCCTATGCTCTGCCAGTGAGCAGGTGCACAAGAAGTGAGCAAAGGGTCAAAAGGGGAATCTGCTCCCTCTCTGGAGCTGCTTGCTGTGAAGTGACTTAACTTGCAGTAAAGTTTGAGGTGGTGTGTATGTGACTCCTCTAATGGTGTGAGAACGCTTGGGCAGCGACTTCTCCTTAAACAGTAAGTATGCCATTTGCATAACGAACTTGAAGGACTTCCAAGGTCAACTTGTTCAAATGGGAGTCAGGTTGCCAAATGCCTCTCAAGAGTTGGTCCTCCGATGACTCAGTTTGTAAAACTTACACTTTTTGCCATGGAGGAAGGAGAAGAGGACACAGCAGCAAACAACATGTTTTTTCTGAGCATCTGATAAGCAGAATTAGACTTTGTCTGAATAACCTTAGAATATCCAATGTCTAAAAAGCTCTCACACAGTGTGCCTCCCCAACCAAAAGACCTTAAGAAAATAAAAACTAGGTAGTCACACATAGACAGTAAGAAGCAAGGCTATAAAACGTTTTCTCTGATTTTGAAAGAAAAAAGTGTAACACATAACCTTGCCAGAGGATGGAGGAAATTTAAAAAAAGTAAAGGGGGTAAAGGGGAAGGGAAAGGCCAATAACCAAATATATTAATCTTTTGGAGGGCAAGTGTCATTTCATTTTTCCTTGAAAGATAGGCCCTGACCATGGCTTTTCATCTCTGACAGATGGCTCTCAACGTTTTATTAGTATTCTGTGTTCTGATGTGGCATATCATCTCTAGGGATAGCTCTCCTCAACTGTCCTATCCATCCCCAGCAGATTCGCCTAGAATATATATTTTAATTGTATGGCTCTGAAAAGAACAAAACCTTCAAAAAAAAAGCTAACGTTGTGTCAATCAAACCCTCAATGAAGCTTCCATTCTAATAGAGCTATTAAAGGCAAGATCATACACAAAAGTCCACCTCTAACAATTTTATATCAAAGATATAAAAAACAACAATGGCTTTAAATATTTTAATAACTGTTTCCCTTTAAGATGGAATAATAATAGAAGGAAAAAAAGTTAGTGTTTCAGAAGTACTTTCACCACATTTAAAAAATACTTTAGAATTTAGATATGATACACACTTAAAAACATATCCTTCCACTGCTGAGATTTAAAATGTGTACCTTGACCCATCAATTAGATACATAGTGATAGGTGAAATGCGACACTCAGATTGAATGCAATGGTTTCCTTTAAAATACAGATTACACTTAGAACAAAAGGGGCCTATTTTCTCCCAAACCTAGCCTTTTCTAGTGGCCTAACAAAACGAGAAATTATTACTATATTTTTAAATAATCTGCAATATTAAAAGTGCACATGATAATGTCACTTCAGTACAAATTACATAATCCAGACAGTTTTGGGTTTTTTCCCCTGGGGGTGGCAGGGAGTGGAGATTTCTATTATTTATATGAAGAACAGCTACATTGACATTCCTTCCTCACTTTGCTTCAATAAATTGCACTGGTCAAAACTCTGATGTGCAACAGCATACAGTAATGAGCCTTTCCAACAGTGGTTTGCAGAGCTACTTTTCCTAATTTCTTCAGAAGAGGCAATCATATTGGAGAACACTGACTATCCAGCAGGAAACGTCGGAAGAAATTTCTACAAAGAAATGGCATCTAAACCACTGTCCTTCAATGCCTTTTATACCTGATTCTTCAAATGTACCATTTTTCAATGGAATACTTTGGAAATAAACACCGAAAAATTTCAATAATCAGTGTAACAGAGAAATTTTTTTGATTTAATGGAGGTGGCAAATACTTACCATATTATTGGCCCAAGCAATTAAGTGTCCTCTCCATTTTACATTTCTTATATTTCCTTCCCCTTCATGTAAAACCGAAGGCTTCCATCTATTCATCCAGCCTCTCTCATATAACAGCAACTATGAAGAAGTGCAACAATAAATATTTTTGTGATACAGTGCTGCATGCAAACATAGGAGGTATCTTTTCTTCATTATACCTTGCTTTTTTTGGACATTTCAGAACCTATGCCTACAGCACTAGTGACAGCACTTCAGAAAGTTGGTAAGAAAACCAGGCCACCTCACACCTATCCACCAATCTCAACACAGACTCCTTCTTCCCTCCAAAAAACAGGTAGTCAAAGAAAATTATCAAAGATCCCCAAGCCTGCGACCTTTTGCTTGGCTCCATGGGGAACTACACAGCCTTTCACAGAGGTCTAGAATGTTGTGTTGTAGTCCCACGTGTGCAAACTGCACTGTACCACAAGTGCTTCTGGTTGTAAAACTTGTGTGATTGGTAATCCCAGGTTCAGTAAATAAGGAAGGTATTTTAGAATATCTAAATGCATAGGAGATGTTACGAGCAGCAAAGAAAAACCAAACTACAAACTACATGCAGACAGCCTGAAAGTCCATACCGGTTCCTGTATGTCTCAGAAAGTTATTTAATTGGATTACATGGAATCACTTTGAGAGATGCAAAGTGCAGCACTTGGGGGGATACCCAAGTAAGAAGCTGATGCATCTACGAAGATCATACTCTAAGGTACCAGTCCTGCCAACTTTTTCATGAGTACACGCTCATACAGACATATGCATAACTTGAACCCAAGCTCACACCTCACACTGGAAGGTGTGAAATTGCTGCCTGCAAGGATTTCTGCCATGCTAAAACCTAATGGAGTACTCATGTTGCTAGTATTTCCTATCTATGATCCAGCTGTAGATCCTTTTTATACAAGGTTTCCTGCCACTTTTATTTGGATAAATATGTCAAATCTTAGGACACTGGTTGTTTAAAACAAGATCTTCTGGCAAAACATAAACTCTTAACGGTAATTACACAGACTGCCTCTCTCTTTTGAAGCCACGAGATGGCGCCAGAAGACAAGAATTTTCTCCATCAGTTTAAAGCAGTCACCAGCTAGGATAGTCTGTTGAGAAACTTTTGTATAAAGTGTTGTGCAGACACCAAGCTTCTCACTCAAGCAAAATGACCTCATGTCCTTTATATAGCTCACATAAAGGCCCTTCTTTAAGACAGCACAGATATTTTTTTAATGTATGAAAAGGCTACTCAGTTACTCTTAAAAAAATGCTATTTTACAGCAATCATAGCACGCCATTTAAAGCAGGGATAACATCTATGCTCGTAAAGCAGTGCCACACAGAAGGATTCCCATTAGAAGGCTTGTAGGTAGATGAGACACACAGGAGCTGTCAGCCCAAACTATCCCAAATCAGAAGCTAAGGATGTCATTAAAGACTAAGTGCTGTGCTGATCCAGACTTGAAAATTACTTTTTCCTAGTTTATGAACCCCTAAGGGAAAAGCTCAACAGAAAAAGAACTGTCGCTTGGATGCTTCTTTCAATACCATCCAACAAAGACAGCAGCAAAATACACAGTATTTTTATTGGGACTTACTGGACAGTGCTGCAAAAACTGAGGTGGATGATGTGAAGAGTTAAAACTGGCTGATGTAAATTATATTAATTGAACTTTGAATCTTTCCTGCTTGTGACTGAATCAGGATTTAAGTATTTTTATTACACGCAAGATCCAGAGCGAACTTGATATGACACTTTCACTTTTTTGTTACTGTTTGTGGTTTGTGAACATTATGCGTTTTCATGACTGAGTAATGAACTTAAAAGAAAGTAAGTTTTCAAAAAAAGAACTGGTGAGAAGAAAAAATTAGAAAAATCCTGCTTCTGTCTGTGCTCAATTCCAAGCACATGCTCATCAAATTTTCAGACCAAGGGAGTAGAAGACATCAGGTTGGTATTGCCTATAAGGTGGAAAGTGAATACGAATCACTACAACACCCTGAATTCCTGGTTTCATATCAGCAGGTGCAATAGGTCCAACACTGAGGCCAAAGGACACTCAACATTGTGGCTTAAAAAAAAACAACATGTAATCTCAAAATGTGCTTTACTAATTTATCTTCAGTGTAATTATCTGCATGCTATTGATACACATAATGTGATTTATTTTATTTATATGTATTTATTTAATGTGATAAATAAATCACATTTTATGTATTTAGAGCAATGACACCTGGAAACTGAATTTGTGAACCCAGATCTTTCCTATGTGTTTTGGAACTGTTATCTATTGAATGCGTCTCTCTCAAAATAAGCAGACTACTTTACTTTTTAGTCTTCCTTTCTGTCTCCACATTGAATGTTTGTCATACCAGAAAATAATTTAAAACTTCAAAAGAAGCTAGACACATAACAAAAAATCCACAGTTCCTGGAGTGGTTCCTCCTACCACCTCCCCCTCTTTTTGGTATGGGAAAAATATTTTAGGGCTTTATTTCCCATAAATTCCATATTATGGCAGTCAGCATTTATGGTACTTATATTTCAACAGCAGACAAAATCCCACTTTCTTGCATTCTCTCTGCAACAGAGTTTACGTTTCCCTTTTTTCATTTACTCTCATAAAACTTTCTAGTCCTTTGTTACATATAATACAGTAGTGCACTTCCAGTATATCCTGCATTGACTGCAATTCCATAATACAGCAAAAATAAAATAACATTTGACTTCAGGGTCCCCACCCACACTGCTTCATAGGACACTGCGATCTTTTGCTAGCTCACTTCTGCGAATCTTAACCAGATCATTAAAAAAGCGACACACTGAAATGTGTGAGACAAGAGGATGGAGCAGGACACTTTTTGGTTTTAAAAACAAGTGGATACATTTCTCTTGGATTAGTGATTACATTTCTGTGGTTTTCACTGACAGGAGATTAACCTACTCCAAAAAGAGCTCAAAATTCTACTTTAGAGTGCATCTGCTAAAGAAAATAGAGAGTGCTTAGATTTAATGGAGCCTGTCATGCAATTAGCATTAACACTAATTACATGTAATCCCAGTCTTTAAACTATGTACAGGAATTCCCAATCCTCTGAACAAAGAGGCCAATGATTGCAGCTTTGGTAGTATCAACACACTGAAGTAATTCAATTCAATTTCATCTCACTACCAATTACTGCCTTCAAAATACTGAAATAAAAGATATCTGTTCTCACAGAAATTTCAAAGCAAACCCCCTTTTACTGAACCACTATGCACAACACCAGTACTTTGTTTTAACATAGCACTGTCTGTGTAAAGATCTGAAGGAATTTTACAGAAGAAAAGGCTTGAAACTTCGTTTTCATAGAATCATAGTATCAACTGGGTTGGAAAAGACCTCTGAGATCATCAGGTCCAACCCTTGATCCAACACTGCTGTGGTTACTAGACCATGGCACTAAGTGCCACATCCAGCCTTATCTTAAAAACCTTCAGGGATGGTGAATCCACCACCTTCCTGGGCAGCCCATTCCAATGTCTCATTATTCTCTCTGTAAAAATTTTTTTCCTAATACTAAACCTAAACCTCCCCTGGCAGAGCTTAAGGACCATGCTCTCTTGTCTTACAGCTGCTTGCCTGGCTACAATCTCCTTTCAGGTAGTTGCAGAGAGTGATGAAGTCTCCCCTGAGACTCCTTTTCTCCAGACTAAACAACCCCAGCTCCCTCAGCCTCTCCTCATAGGACATGTATTAGAGTCCCTTCACCAGCCTCATTGCTCTTCTCTGGACCTGCTCCAGCACCTCAATATCCTTCCTGAACAGAGGGGCCCAGAGCTGAACACAATACTCCAGGTGTGGCCTCACCAATGCAGAGTACAGGGGAAGGATCACTTCCCTG
>JAYRBT010024618.1:20631-38540 GCA_036023395.1 Myiotriccus ornatus | reverse complement strand
CATAGTTGAACTACATAGTTCTTTACCTGGGGAGTAACAAGCCCATTCCCCACTATATGCTGGGGGCTGTCCAGCTGGGAAGCAGCTCTTCAGAAAAGGACCTGAGGGTGCCAGTAGACACCAAATTAAACATGAGGCAGCAACGTGCTCTGGTAGCAAAGAGGTTAATGATTTCCTGGGCTGCACTAGAGGAGTGTTGACAGCAAATCAAGGGAGGTGATCCTTCCCCTCTGCTCAGCACTGATGAGGCCACAACTGGAGTCTTGTGTACAGTTCTGGGCTCCCCAGTACAAGCAAGACCAGACTAGTGGCCTTCTACAATGGAGTGACTACATCAATACACAAGGTAAAAGCTACTGACGTGTTCTGTCTGGGCATCTATAAGGCACCTTCTGTATGCTGGTAACCAAAGGATTTTAATGATTTTATTTTTAACCAGAGCAAGTAATCACCACGTGTCTGCTAATGATGAAGAGGTGAGGTTGTATGCCACAGACTTACATACCTAAGTACAGGTATGCACAGATTTTTCCTGAACTTTTTACTTAGCAACAGCTCAGTTGTTCTAATTAGAATTAACAATTTCAGAAGCCAGATGGAATACAGAAGTCATTATTATTATTATTATTATTATTATTATTATGTGTTAAAACACCCATAAAAATATACCTGAGAATTCATGACATCATGGCGATAATCCCGTGTAAAAACTCCACACATTGTCAATCCATTTGGAAGTTTCTTGGTGAATCGACTGCATACAGTTTCTACCACTTGGTTTACAAGGGCCTTAAATAAAGCAGATCATCAACAAAACCAGAGAGTGTATGTCTAAAGATATATGATATTCTGAGACATATAAAGGCATTCAATTTTGGCACTGATATTAATGTCCTAGACTATAATGTACTATGTAATGTACTATTAAGTCAAGACTTTCAATAATGTTAACTTTAAGAAGATATGGTATTTTAATGTCAATTATACTCAAATTCTTTCAAAGAAATTTAGTGCTGTGTGAAGTGAGTTATTATTAATTCTCTATTTTAATTATTTTCAAAGCAGTTAAAATAGATCACATTCTACTTCGTCTACAAGCACTTTAATGATCTCAAAGTCCTTGGGCTGCATTTTTAAAATATATTTCTTCATCCAGACTGATATTCAATTGAAATTTTTATAGCCAACCTGAGTACAAACACAAAAAATCTGATTTTACTTACAGAAAACAATGCATAGAGATTGTTCTCAAATAACAGCATATGTAATTCACTATCCAAAAATCACAATACTGAACATTAAAAAAAGTTTTTGAAGAAATCAAAACACTGTACCTCAGCACTTAAATCAGTTTTTAACAATTAGGATGAAATTCTCACTAAGAAACATCCCACTAACTTAGAGTTTCGTATATTTTCTCTGGAACTCAATTTGAAAAACATGACTTGCTTAGTCATTGTTGCTTTCTAATATTATTTTCATCATATTGGTAGACTTTTGGTATTCTCATCATTTACCTAACATGCTACGTACAGCATTTTTTAATATATTAATGTTTCTGACCTTAAATTAGCTATACAAATATTAACAGACAAAAACTATGTGAGCTGAAATATTTTGAAGATTCTTTTGTAAACATGCTCTAATACATGTAAATACAAAACAAAATGTAAATATTCAGTTTCTAATACAAAATGTATATTGACTAAAACTATGTAACAAGTTACCCCAAACAGTTTCAGAATCATAACATAGTTATACATACAGAGTATGTAATAGGATACAGCCTTACCTTTGTAGGAGCAACATACACAACTACTCCCTCGTTGCTCATTTTCAGAACTTTTTCCATGCAATAGTATGATGCATATGTTTTTCCTGAGGAAGTGGGAGCAACAATCACCGCAGATTCATTATTATCTACAGCATCAAGAAGTTCTCGCTATGAGAAAAAGCAGATACTTACATCGAGATTTCTTGTCATTAAGTTCATATTGAATGTTCTTTCTGTGAAAACATCTTTTATTTCTCCGTGTAGAATTTAAATACAGATTTTAGACTACAAAAAGTCAGAGTTAACTTGCTTGCATTTTGATTGTATTCTTTCCTCTTAAATTGTTAGTGGAAAAACATGGAACTACAAATTATAACTTGTCTATTTCAATTATTTGGTCTGACAGACAAAAAAAGATCATTTCTATTAACTTCATGCAAAAAGTTTGTGTCTCATTACCTGCCATGTGTCTGGTATGAAATGTTCCACTCGGGGATCTGGATCACTTCTCTCTTCTCTGAGCAAGTAACAATCCATGTATTGTAGCTGAAAGCGAGCTGAACCCACTTCAGTAGCGTATTTACTTGTTTTCTGATTGCTGCTTTCTCCTGTCTATAAGGTGAAAAGAAAACTCAAGTTGGTTTGAAAGCTAGAAGGAGACTAAGAAAATGGCACATCTTTTCCTCTGTTGAACTGTGCAAGCTCTGAAAAACATACGAAATTGCAGGTGATTTTTTGATAATTTCTCTCAGAAATCTACACCATACAGTCCTATGTCAGGGTTACACTTAGTGCTCTTCAAAGAAGACTAGGTTCTAAAACTACTATGTCTTCCATAGCCAGTATTGCTTTTGTTATCAGAAGAGCTAACAAAACTGGCTAGCAGGCAAAAACTCAGCCTCTTCAAACTATTGCCTGCCAGAGCCTTCTCTCATATATTTATGTCTCTCTTCTTCACTCTGCCCTGATCCCTTGTGCAGTGAATGCCACTTGCAAAAAGAAATTCAATATGAAGTAAGTGTGATCCCAAATTTTGTAAAGCATTGTATTTTTAAAGAACGCCTGTATACCCTAGGACATACCAAATTTAATGTTCATGGATGCATCTGGTTACAACATCTGATCCTGAAAGCTGTACCGAAAAGTATTATGTGTATAACACACCAGAAACTTCAGAAAATCACATAACAATTTAGGTTATCAGGGTTTGGACTTGATGATCTTGGAGGTCTTTTCCAACCTTGTGGATTCTATGGATATTTGGATGTCAATCCAACCCACTGATAGAAACAGCTGCATTTAAGATGGGTCACTCAGGTTATTCAGATGAGTTTTTGCTGTCTTTAAGGATGGAGATTTCCCAACTTCTTTAATTTCTTGAAAGGAATATTTTCAGCTATTCCTGAAAATTTCAGTTATTCCTAAAGTTTCTCCAACTTTGCAAAAGTAATAACCATAAACAAGGAGCTGCAAAAAGCACAAGTAAGCCCAAAATGCATGGACTGATGTAGAAGCAATTCTTCTGAGCAAGAATTAAACTTGCTGACATAGGTCTTCTGTCATCCCAAGCCTTTATAGCAAACTTTTTGAGATCCTTGGATCCCTTAATTCTACTTCCTAAAATGTAGTATAACTTATTTGGATCACCAAACATCTTTACAATAATTATATAGCCAAGAGCAAGTAATCATCGTGTACCAGTTGAGTTCACCTAGAAAAAGAGACAAATAATTTCCACTCTTAAAGGGAAGAAAATTTCTTACAAAACATCACTTCCTCCCTCTCGAACCTCAAGGAAGGATGATAAACAGTTTCCAAAAATAAGCTTCCAAAAATTCCTAACTGTACTGTGTCTGAAAAATGAGACACTGAAGTAACTGATACTGACTGTACAGTTCACTGTAACCTTCCTTCCTTTTGCTATTGACTTCATATTCTTGCAAGAGGAGTTTCCTACTCCCTCTTCTGCCTGAGAGCCACTCTAGCATCCCCTCTCCCTAATAACATACTATCTGCACATAAAGGTATCAAACTGCTCTTAAATCAGCCAGTGGGCAGGTTGCTAACATGCAGAGAAGCATAAGGTTGGTCCTTGGAGAAATTACTTCAGGCCAAATTCTGTGCAGCTACTGGTAGTCTCTGCAGTGCTAATAACAAGCAATTCAGTATCGGAAACTGTTTCCTTCTGAAGTGATCAGGAATACCATAACATCAAACAAAACAGTTTTCATCCATCTTCACAGTCTCAAAAGATTTCCTTTTCTAAAGTAGCACATTTGGACCTGTTAAGGAGCAGCTGCTCATTGCTTAGATTTTAACACTTATTTCTAACATGCAGAGCTGAGCTGATGCGATGGACTGAACTTCAGGTACCTCTCAGACACATCTAAGGTCTCAGAGAGACATAACTAGAGCAAATTAATCTTGGTGTCTGTTACAAAGGGTATCTTTGCAGGCATATAAAGCTCTGTTTCCTAAAGAAGTCGTTTATTTTGCCAGCTAGCCCTCACATCAAGCAGAGGAACATATACATGAACCTAAAGAAGATTAATACCTGAAGTAAGGATAGTTCCAAATCTTATGGCACAATGAAAAATAAAATAAGCTCAATAGTGATGTCCTACACATTATTCATTGCTTAAGAAATCGCTGTTAATGTTCAGCTACAGATCCAATTAACTATAAAGTTACCTGGCCAGACAGAGAGCATGCCAAATTCTCAAATCCAAGGAGTTTTAGATATCTGGTCAGCTTTCGTATATGTGGTTCCTCCAAGAAATCTTGATATTTTTCAAGAAGGATATGAATTCTCCTCATGACTTGAACAGCTTTGTTTAAATCTTTAGATTTGCTTCCTTTTTTTTAAAAAAAAAAAAAAAAGCCTACCATTATCCGAGAGCTGATTGTATCATTCAGAGTCTTCTGATATTATGTATTTTTAGAACAGACCTTAGCCACATTTATAACAATTAAAAGATTCATTTTCTTAAAGACAACTAGACAAAGACAACTCACTCTCCTTTCACCTCTACAATGACGGCCACTGAAGATCAAGGACCCAAATAATTCTATCTGCTTCTGCACACTCATCTATAAAAAGAAGTCATACTTCTGACATCTATACAATAACTGAGCTCCCCCATTTTACTTTACTGATGCACAAATTTGTTACTCAATCTTATTAGCAACATATTTCACTCCAACGTTTACAACTCTTCTGAACACGTTTAGAGCAGTGTGTGTTTGGAGTCTCCTGACTGAGGGTATGGACTTAACAAGTTAATTATGGTGAAACAGAAGGCCACTAACCATGGTATCACAGATTTCTTGCGCAAATCAGCATCATTCAAACTGCAAGCTAATCACCTCAGCTAATTAAACAATCCATGATATATATAGATACATTTTACTGTGCATGCTACATGATTATTAAATACCTATAAATGAAGTTAATTATTTACATATGCAATGTTTACAAACAACACAGGGCAACAATTTAATTTCACTAGATACTTTATATCTTGAAATTGCAAGATGGGACTAGAGCCTGTTAACACTTAAAAGCACCTTTCATGTTTCTGAAACAGGGCTGTATTTACATGTCTTTATTACAGCTGAGAATGTCCAAAGTCACTCATTGTCTTGGTTAAAGGAAGTGAAAGTTGACTACTTGAACATGAGTTTGACTATCGTACCTTGCTCTCTGCAGTGTTTCTTCCAGACTTTTAAACAGGCAGACAGTGCTGTCATTTCTATGCTGAACTTCACAGATTTACTTTTAAGGGTCTTGAGAAACTTCTCCAATTTATTTATTCCAACAGTCTGGTTTTCTTTTATTTCCTTTACAGTTGTTACATGTAAGGCTTGCCATTGCTTCTGTTCTTTCTTTTCTTCCTTAGCTTTTAGTGGCCTGATGTTTTCCTCTACAGTTACTTCCACTTGACTTTTCTATTCAATAAAATAAAGATATTTAGAAATAACCATCACTCTGTCCAAGCATCATCTAAAAAAATCTAACCATTCAATCACAGCAGGTGATTTATAGCTTTCAACTAGTCTGTACAATATATTATGTTTTGGGAATTTTTTAAAATAGTACTTCATTTTGAAGAAGACATAATCAATCCCAATATATGTTGCTCAAAAGAGCTTCCCTAAACTTCATTTTAAGTTAGTATAAAGCTTCACAAGTAGTATAAAAAGGAAAAAATGTAGAAAACTATAACAGCAAATGTCTAAAAGTTAAATTTCAAGCTTTAATTTTGTACCTGGCTAATAATAATTCTGATAATTTTATGATGCTCTTCAGTAAGTTAAATAAAATTAAGAGTTTAAAGTTACTTGAAGGTAAAGTTATTTTATATACAGAGTTTTAGTGGCAATTCAACAGTTCACAACCTGTAATCCATACTACAGGTTATTACGAAATGTTACTCAAATTACCATTGCTTAGTATTGTTCGAAAGTAGGCAAGCACATGCTACATACCCTTTGATGTCTGACAATATTCAATAGTTAGAAGTAATATCTACAGGATCTTTCACAAAGTATGTTTCCAAATAGTGCAGGGAAATAAGTAATTGAATAATGTTTTTTTTCCTAGTGTTTCTCAACAGTTTCTAAAAGTAAAATTAAATTAATGAAACCCAGTTTCCCTCACTCCACCTTATAACACTGGTCATGAGCCAAAACCCCTTAACCTTTACAGAGTTCATATTTACTAAATTTTTTTTACTTATGCCTGTTAAGATACAGTCACTCATCAATATTCTTAACTAGGAACAAAAAGAAATCTGTCAATTAGCTAATCAGATCTCAAGAACAAAACCAATTTAAATTTATTCAACTGTGAACTGAAGTATATTCAGAACTAGTACATTCAGCTGTGAAACTCATATAGTAGAAATCATTTCCTAGATAGTAGAAAAAATATTTGGAAAGAGCAACTTGAATATACTCACGTGCTTCTTTTGTGCCTTTGAGACAGCATTCGCTGACACATCCTCTTGACATACAATAAGTTTCGGAGGGCTGTCTACCAGAGTGCTTCCATAAAAGTGACGAAACTTCTGTAATTTCTGTATTTCTCTTCCTTCTTCTGGACTTTTGGATTTTGCTGCAAACAAATATAATTGATTGAAAAATGCTCTGATAGAATTCCAGACTGTTCCAATCTGTTACCAAGCAAAGATAGCTGGGTAATGGACAAATTTCCTAAAAAAACTCCTCATTGACCTAAAGGGCAAAATCACATTTTGAAAAAGGCTGAAATCCAACAGTACTTTAAACTATCTGAGAGATAGGCAATAGACCCAAATTGAGACTACTTTAGATGCACGTTAAAATAATGTAAAACATAAAAAACAGGATGCCTGGAAATTATTACTGTTTGAGTGCATGAAAATAGAAAGGTGTCTTCTGAAGGCAATTCAAATGATCAGAAAGATACTTCTTCCTCAAGAAAAAAAGTCTGCCATCTGAACATAAATAAATAAATCTGGAATAACACTTATGCTAGGCAATGGAAGATACTGAACTGAGCACATGAATACCTCCACACTCAAGCATCTGCCTTTCTCTGTCCTAAAATCAAAATGCTGAGTCTGCTTCTGAGTGTGAAGACCTAAAGACCTATCTCAGTAGAAAAGAGTATTCACGCAAGGCACACATGGACTGGTCATAAACCTTCAACATTATGGAAGGTGGTCTAGCTACTGTTGTGCAGGGGATGTTCTCCAAACTTCCCACTAAAGTCACAGTGCACAGAATGCAAAAAATCATCCAGTCAAAAACAGGAGCAGATCGAACTTTGGTTTCGTAAGTGAAGTAATACAAATACCTACTCAGGAAACAGGATTTCTAAGTCATGGAATAAAAACCATAATCAACCTTAGAACTACCAACAGTAACCCATGAATTCGCAACTTTTGGTAGGTTTTTCACAGTTTCATTCACTGCATGATGCAATAGATGATGGGAATATCTATTAGAGAAATTTTTGTGTACTTCCTGCTACATACAGTATTGTATAAATAATTTCATGTAAATTTGCCAATCTAAGTTCAAAGCTAAGTCCATGGCTTGTTTTCCGTGGTATTATAAACTGGAAAAAACTTAATAGGAAATTATAATGAGTAACATCAAGAATAACACAAATTTACTTCTTGCTGGTTTTAGTGGAATAGAGTTAATTTTCTTCATGGTAGCTGGTATGGGCTGTGTTTTGGATTTATGCTGAAAACAATGTTGATAAATCAGGTGTATTATTGCTGAGCAGCACTCACACAGAGTCAACACATTTTCTGCTGGTGAGGGGGCTAGGGATGCACAAGAAGTTGGGAGGGAACACATCTGGGACAGCTGATCCAAACTGACCAGTGAAAAATTGCATACCATATGGTGTTATGCTCAGCAATAAAACTTGGGGAAAGAAGAAGGAATGGGTGGACGTTTAGAGCAATGACATTTGTCTTCCCAAGTAACTGATACATGGGATGGAGCCCTGCTTTCCTGCAGATGGCTGAACACTTGCCTGCCCATGGGGAACAGTGAATTAATTCCTCGTTTTGCATTGCTTGTGCATGTGGCCTTTGCTTTACCTATGAAACAGTCTTGATCTCAACACATGAGTTTTATCACTTTCACCCTTCTGATTCTCTCCCCTATCCTGCTGCAGCTGAGGGAAGTGAGTGAGTGGCTGTGTGGTGCTTAGTTGCCGGCTGGGATTAAACCACAGCAACTTCTTTTACTTCTTATTTTAATTCTGATCTCAAAAGATAAGATTGGCTATGCATGCACTGTGCAACTATCTGAGCAGATTTTCCACATTCGTGAATGTGCTTACTAGCCATTATCCAAACTATATATTTAAACATTAAACTTCATATGTACATTGTTTGCATAAATCCGTGAAGCATTTCGCAGGCAAAAGGGAATATATGATGAACATCTGACCTTAAGTGCTTATTCTGTTATATTCAGACCTATTTAAAATAATACAAATTCATACACATAATGCACAGCCATATCAGTTTAAGTGTAATTTGGCTACTGCAGTAGCTCCAGTTTGGCAGGCATTTGTACAGCTGCAAATGTTTTATGAAATGAAAGTCCTTCTGCAAAACCACAACAACCTTTACAATACTGTTCTAGCCAACACATACCCATAGGCTTTGTGTTAGTTATTCTTACCATCAGCACTGCATGGCACTCGCTCATATTCCTCAGTCAAAAGTCTATTAGAATGCCAGTGATAAAGTTCATCGAATTCCTTGTATTTAATAAGTGAATTAATTGCAGGGTCATTGCTGAAATATATAAATATTAAATAGAGCAGAAATTAAAAGGGTTTTCTAGCTTCACTAATGAAACATTTGAAAATTGAGTCTTTATCAAAACACGGTTTTACTGCGGCAGAAAAACAACAAAGGGTTTAATTCTTCCCTTTGGGGTAATATAGTGTGTTAAGATAGCCTCTATTTTTCAGAAAGTAATACTAACAAAGTAAAACATCTTTTTTTCATTTATTTTCGTACAGATTAATCACAGAATGCAATGTAACTACATAATTCACACAATGACTATAAAATACTCATTACATAGCACAAACACCACTTCCACAAATAGCAGAGTAAATGTAAAGGATAACCTCTTCCTACTTTTTTCAGTGGTTTTATTTAATGTTTTTCTTTTCCTGAAATCAATATGAGCTTTGCAAATTACGATAAGGCCTTTCAAACACAAATTTTACATTTAGAAAAACAGTTCCAGAATTTAGACTAACAAGGACTATAATCCAAACAAATAACAATATGAGAAATATGAATATATTTAATCTCAACCATTCCTGTTCTGAATTTTCTGTTAATATTTACACCAATTAATGTCAATGTGTATGTGAAATTTTACCCAGACATAATAAAAAACATTTCTAGATTTGAAAAAATTTAGCTAATATGGATGCAGAGTGCAGGGGAGTAGAAAATCAGCCCATATAATGTTATTTCATTAGAAACAAAATGTATAAGTACCTTTTCAAAACTGGTAGGTCTTTCAAAATATCTCCAACGTAATCTTGAACAAGATCAGATTTCACTGGAATTAGTCCAATGTTAGGAATTTCTTCTTCATAGACTTTACAGTGTAAAAAAATAGTATTGTTTAATTAAGAATATATATAATTGCACATCATTCCTAAAAATTCTGTCGAGTTACATTATAAATTAAAATCTGTAAATTAAAATTTACTAAAAGTAATCAGCAGTTCACTAGTTCCACTTTTTTCTTCTCAAGCATGGAAAGAAGAGTGAAGCAGACATCAATATTGCTTTCAAGTAGTTGTTCTCGTGATACATTTTAGACACCTATGCTAGCTTTTTGAACGCTACAGCCAATTCCATCTCACATTCATCTATGTTTCTGCACTGGTTACATAAAGATCACAGTCTCCTAAATATCACAGTCTCCTAAACCGCACTTACGTTTGATGACTAAAGACTACAAGTAACATTACACACCCTTCACACGGTTGAAGTCCAGCCACAGTTTTGGTCTTCAGCCAAAGGAGATACAGAAATAGGTAATATAATTGCCAAAAGATGTCCTAATATCCCACAGAAAACAAAGAAACCTTTTTTGCCCACTAGAACCGACTTTGCCCACTTGACATCTTTGAAACCAGCTGAAGAACATTCACAAATATAAGTAGAATTCCAGCCCTTACTGACTTTTTTATCAACTGTCTCTTCTAAAGATTTATACAATTTCATAAGTTTAAAACAAATATTTTAAGGAGGTAACAAAGCTGGTTTTCAAGAAATGTCAGATATCAGGCAAAAAATTCTACCTAATCCTTTCAGATGTTCAGAACAGGTCCTGTAAGTGAGAGAAGAAAACCATCTCTGAGCCAATTATGCCTTTCCCCATTTATGAGCTATAGGATGATGATGCAATTTAAGACACTTTTGGACAACTCACACTTCTAAAACCATCAAAACTTGCAGTGTGAGCTACAGTGATGGCTGGACTCTCTACCAGTAAGGTAACAGTTCTATATTCCACTTAATTTGCTGCTCCCATGCCCAGTATCTGCCTAACATTAGGACAACACGTCAAAGATGTTCCTCAGAGACAGTCTTTCTAGAGCATAATCATTACTAAAGTAATGATATGAGTACTTAATATGTTTTTTTACTATTACTAGCATTACACTATTCATAATGTTTTTTACAATACATACAGTAGATTTGGGCTAGTAGTCATGGAACTAAACCAAATTCCCCATGAAATTAATAACATTACTTGTGCTGTCCACAGTGGAGTCAGAATTTCACCCATAAGGCCACGTCAGACCTCTTTTTGCATCAGCTGCAAGTTTTGCTAGTGGGTTGGAAGGATGGAGGAGAAGATCCATGAAGCATGGATTAGATTCGTGATCACAATAAAATCAGACCACCACTCCCAGCACTTTTAGTGATAGCAATGAGCATCATGCTTTTAACACTCTAATATGTGGAGTTGCCAGTACCTCTAAATAATGTCTTCTCCTGTTCAAGAAATACTTGGGATGTTTTTCGTATTGGGAAAGCATCTCCAAAACTGTATTTCACAGCCAATTTTTTTACAGTGTCCCATAAAAATTGGTAGTCATTCTCCATTTCTTTCCCCAAATCCTTTCGGAACTCTAATCCTGCGCAGGAAAGAGGGAAGGGAAAAAAGAAAAAGTTGCTTTAAAATTGAGTTTATTCAAACTGAACCTATCTATTTACCCATGCAGCATTAGGCACAAAAACTTCACTTTTATACAAGGGCTTTAGTAACTAGAACAAATTAGAACAGAATGTTGTGCCTTCACAATTTTTAACAGCCCAGAGTGTAAAGAACTAAATGTACTGAGAATACAAGTTTTGGGAAAAAAAGCAGATTTAGACTGTCTGTGAAAGTCTGCAAGCTCTACAGCTACAGAAGGGTTTCTCCCACCTTTGCCTCCTACAAGGTAGAATCTTGAACTGATAATTTTTTTTGTGCCCAATAATATGTATCATTATAAAAATAAATGTTTTGTATTCCTAATTTATATTTTCTTTAAAAATTCCTCTACACTTGCTTTACTGAGGTACATACAGGACCTCTTGTAACTAGATTTATAAAGTGTTCTGATTTACTATCACACAGACAGACTCATGGCAGAGGATTACTCACAAGCAATTACTCTGAAAGAACATTTGCTACAAATCTTTTCCCATATTTTCTTATCCTCTAAGCTTTGGTAACTTTTTTTGCTCATCTTAACACATCTGATGGTGTTCATAAAGCTCCAGCTCCCAAATTACTGTATGTTTAAGACAGTATGTGACTTGCCTGAATCAATCTCAGGTGAAATTTAAGTATTATTCAATGTCACAGGGACAGTAGGGATTGAATCTAGTTTCTGACCGTGTTGCACTAAGACAAAATTAATTAAAAACTGGCTAAAAAACAAACAGAATTGAGAATACCCAATAACGGTGACCCAGAACTCTTGTTACCTATGTCATATCACTCTTTCATGTATGAGTACTGGTGGCACATCAAAGATATGACATGATAAAGTATTCTGAACAAGTACTGGTATAAGACACTTGCATATGTGATTTTCTAAACTTGGTTTCAGAAAAAATGTTTCCTTATTATTCCACGAAATGTATCCATTGGTCTATGGGTCATTAGAAAATTGTGTTCATTTCTGCCCATACAAGCAGCTTTATTCCCATTTTGCAGCTGAATAAAGTAAAAAATATAAGAAAGCAAACTGTTCAATGATAAATACCTTTAGGGTATTCAACCTCATAGTAATGTGCAAGATTTATGAGCAGCGAATCATCATTTAAATCAGGCAGGTAAGTTAAATCCAATTTCCAGTCCTTTGTGTCACGTAGCTGTACCAGAGCAAAATGCATACACAACTGTTGCTGTTAAAATAAAGCAAACGATTAATTCTTATGGAGCACCTTTACATGTGGAGGTATCAAAGCATCTCCAAAGGAAGGTTAACTACCACAGATTTCTTGACATGAAAAAAACTACATTGTTACTTGACTTCTCTGTGATCAGAAAACTGCCTTCATGTTCTCCTTCACTGCAATAACCAGCTTTAAACAACAAAAGGGCCTGACATCAAACTTTAAATACTGGATGAGACTAAAAAGTCCGTCTAGCCCAGTACCCTAACAGTAACACTGACTAAATGGAGATGTCCAAGAAGAGGTCAAGTACTGAGATCTTGCCCCAAACATTCTTCTAGGTGCACTCACTTGTGGCTCACAAGATTCCTGAACCAGGTAAGGTTTCACAGAATCAAAGAATGGGTCAGGTTGGAAGGAACACAGTGGGTCATCTGGTCCAACCTCCCTGCTCAAGCAGGGTCATCCTAGAGCACATTGCACAGTAATTGTGTCCAGACAGTTCTTCAGCATCTCCAGTGAGATGGTGGAACTTCTTGTACAGCAGTTTCGACCCATTGCCTCATGTCCTATTTCTTGGCAACACCAAGAAAGCCTGACTCCATCCTCTTGACACCCTCCCTTCAGATACTTATGACTTTAATAAGGTCTCCTCTTAGTCTTCTCTTCTCAAGGCTCAACAGGCACAGCTGCCTCATCCTGTCCTCTTAAAGAGAGATGCTCCAGCCCCCAATCATCTTTATCACCCTCCACTGTACCTGCTTCAGGAGCTCCATGCCCCTCTTGTACTAAGGAGCTGTACACGTACATGTACAAATGCAGTGCTGTCTAGGGCTGAGTAAAGGGGCAGGATCACTTCCCACAGCCTGCTGGCAATGCTCTTCCTAATGCACCCCAGGATACCATCGGTCTTGCTCACAGACAGCTTGCTGCCCACCAGGACCCCTGGGTCCTTCTCTGCAGAGCTGCTTCCCAGCAGCTCAGTCCCCAGCCTGTACTGCTGCCTGCGGCTATTCCTCCCCAGATACTGGACCCTGCTTTTTCCTTTGTTCAACTTCAGATAGTTCTCTGCCCGTTTCCAGCCTGTTGAGGTCCCTCTAATGTGCTGCACAGCCCTCTGGGGTATCAGCCACTCCTCCCAGCTTTGTGTCATCAGTGAACTTGCTGAGGAGGCCTCTGCCCCTTCATCCAAGTCACTGATGAATAAGTCAAACAATACTGGAGCCAGTATTGAACTTTGAGGGACACCCCTAGTGACAAGCCTCCACCTAGACCCTGTTCCACTACCACAAACCTCTGACCACAACCAACTGCCCTTCCGCCAGTTCTCAGTCAATCTCACTTTCCACTCATTCAGCCTACACTTTCCATGCTTGCCTAGGAGGATGTCATGGGAGACAGTATCAAAACCTTGCTGAAGTCCAAGTAAACAACATCCACTGCTCTCCCTTCATCTATCCAGACAGTTGATTCATCACAGAAGGCAATCAGGTTGGTTAAGCATAATTTCCCTTTGGTTAATCCATGCTGACTAGTTCTGATCCTATTCTTGTCTTCCACATGCATAGAGATGACCTCCAGGATGAGTTTTTCCATCACCTTTCCAGAGACTGAGGTGAGGTTGACTGGCCTGTAGTTCCCTGGATACTCCTTCTTGCCCGTTTTGAAGACTGAGGAGACATTTGCTTTCCTTCAGTCCTCAGGTACCTTCTCCAGACTGCCATGACCTTTCAAAGATGATTGAGAGCGGTCTAGCAATGATGTCGGCCCGTTCCCTCAGCACTTGTGGGTACATCGCATCATGGCCCATGGACTTTTGGATGTCAAGTTTGACTAGATGTCCCTAAGCCAAACCTCCTAAAACAAGGAAAAGTCTTCGCTCCTCCAGATTTTTTCCGTGGTCAGCTGGGTCAGGTATTTCTGAGGGCAGGTCTTGACAGTGCAGACTGAAGCAAAGAAGGCATTCCGTATCTCAGCCTCAGAAACAAACAAAGGATTTGTTTCCAGCAGGTACATTACATTCTTTAATCTCATCAGATGACTGAAGCAGCATATAAAGGAAAATGACACCGAAATGACAATTGCACCATATGCCAGAGGAAGTTAAGACAGTGCTATACATACCATGTTTATCAGTGCTAAAACTTGCTTTGTCCAGCACAATTTCATGGCCCTAATCTGAGCCCTCTGTGAAAGAGGCATATGAAGAAGAAAAGTCACTGTGAGGCACTGCATCCTGCAGAGGTCAGCTGCTTCTTCTGGAGATAGGTGTTTGCTTCTCTGCTGAGAGATGACAGATAAAAAGTTGGTCACATCCTTCAGCAGAGTAAGTGTGTTCACCACTACTTAATTCAGTGGTATGCACTTCGTTAAAGCATCTAATAATTTTGATCTATTTAGACAATTTGAGCATTTTAATTACCTGTGGCCACACTTATTTCAAAATGAACATTCTTGTAGTGCTGGCAGATGCAGGTGAGTTATAATGTTTAAAAAAAAAAAAAAAATTTCTTTTCCAAGGAGGAATATGACTATGAAAACCAAGACAAAACTTGAAAACAATTTGCAGTTTGTCTGGCTAGAAATGTTATTATTTTACAAGGAAAAGCTAATGTCTAGATATAGGCCTATGCTCTTTTCTTAACTGAATTGCTACAGAAATTGAGCTCTGCTAACTAACTACTTGTAGCTATCCTCTAGTCTACTGAATCTGTGTGTAATAAAATATTACTGATATATTGCATCTGTGTTAACTTGATGAAAATACAAGCCTTGTAATATGGTCACAAAAATGACCACACATAGAAAGAAACCTTTATACTGAAATGTCTTGCTAACCTGAGGAAAAGCATGTTCTTCTGTAAAAGCCAGTATGGCACTGAGTGTTAGGAAAAGAAAAATAATGAGCGCAACTACCTTCTTAAGGTAAAACTTTCTATGAAAGTAATTGTTCCTAAGGTAAAACTTTTCCAGAAACAGCCACTATGACGCGGGGGCCAGTGCCACCCACAAAGAGACCATGCTCCTTTGAAAAGCTGTGACCAAGGAAATTATTTGACCCAAACCACTTAGTGTAATCACAAAGGAGGCATCTGGGTCCCTCTTCAGCTTTAGATCTAGAAGGACAGTCACCTCTCCTCTTACCAAAATGCTTAGGGTTACCATGCTGACAAGATATTTACAAAATTCTTACTCTTGCTGATTGCCTTCTGTTTGCTCCCATACGAGTATTTGCATTTCCCAACATGCTGCTGTGTATTTTTAATCCCACGGCACAAGCAAGAACACAGACCACACGGCGAATATCAGATCCTTCAGGCCACAGTTGTTTCAACAAATGGATAGCCTGGCAAACCTGTAGTCATAACATTATGAATAGCATAAATTACCACCACAATAAAAATTACAAAATTCTTATTCTGTACAGAGTTCCACTGAAGAGGGGGAAAAAA
The DNA here is from genome assembly GCA_036023395.1 of Myiotriccus ornatus. Lineage (NCBI taxonomy): Eukaryota > Metazoa > Chordata > Aves > Passeriformes > Tyrannidae > Myiotriccus > Myiotriccus ornatus. The sequence goes on along the minus strand of JAYRBT010024618.1, from coordinate 22,374 downwards.
GGATAAAAAACAGCAGAAGAAAAAGTGGGCACAATCATTAGTAAAAATTTCCCGTTTCTGTCATGTCACTGAGGGCACCAACAGCCCTGACTGTACCTGCCTGACCCCTGGGACCTCCTCCCACCTCAGCCCCTTTCAGGTTGTCAGTCCTGCCCCAGAAATGCAGCAGCAGTGCTGGTCTCCAGCTCTCCACAGCCTTGCAGGCTGACAACCTGCTCTGGCTCAGCCCATTCCCAGGGAGGTGCCTGACACCCTGGGTTACAGATGTCCCCCAGCTGTCCTGCTCTTACCTGGGGCAGTGGGACAGGCCATGGCTCCCAGGGCCCTGGCCTGCCCTGCTCTCTCTCCCAGGTGACCTCCCACAGCCCCAGCCTGGGTGGAGCAGCCATCTGCCCTTCCTGCACCCTGATGTGGTTCTGCTCGTGGGGTATTCAATTACTAACTGTGCCTCAGAAAAGATAATCATAATAAAACAAAATATTAGCAGTAGCTCAGCTTTAGAATGCTTTCTGAGTAACACCGTATTTTTTCTGGACAAAAAATTCACCTTGCTAGACTAGGATCATTCTGACTGAAGTCCAAGGAAGCCTTGCTGTTGTTCTCTGAGGGGGCAGAAGAAGGGTCACAACACTGCAGTGTAACTTTATGCTCAGGAAAATGGCAGGAGTGTATTAGGCATTAAAGGCGTCTATGTAACTATAGAAATAGCAATTTTTTGAAGTTAAAATATTGTAGAACCACTGCTTTAGTCACACAAGCACAGACCTTACAACTCTTAAAAACTCTTAAAAAAAATTCCCAGATCGTGAATATTCAACTGAGTGTGCCAACCTTAGCAGCTGCAATAGTGAGGTTTAGATTTTGAGGCATGTCCCTACAGAAGAGGTTTCTGCTGGCAGCAGCACTGACTCTGGCCCACCACTGCTCCCATGGGGATAGACAATGGCCAGAGTGCCCCCAGAGCGTAGTAGCTGCAGCCCTCACAGTGGCTAAGGGTGTAACTATGCCACCAATGGTGGTTCATGCTAAATGGGCTGGTTTCTGTCTTCTTCAGGACAAAGGTGTTTGCCAAGAAAGAAACATCCCTTAAGTTGTATCCCACTGATCAGCTTCCAGCTGAATCATGCTACTATAATGAACTTTAAAGAAAGAAACATTTTCAAGCTGCTGAGAAGAAGAGTGGCCACAGAGGAGACCTTCTCAGACTTAGGGCATCACTTCTGGATAAGGTAGAGAGCTCCTAGTTCTGGTTAGAAAATAATTTTGGGTAAAGGAATGAAGGAAGACAGTCAACAAAAAGAGAAAAAAAAAAAAAAAGCGAAAAGGATCAAAGAGGATAAATTACCTTTTTTTGTATACTTTTCAGGTTCACCTTGATATGTTCATATAGATGCATCAATGGCTTTTTGTGACTGATTAGGTTTTCACAGGTGCATCGCAGATCTTGTTCATTCTAAGTCAAAGTTATATGCAAAAGTCAGTAGATACAATGCATTAGGGACTACTAGGCACAGACAAAAACCATTAAGATATAAATAAATCCTCAGCCTCCAAGAAAAAACTGACTAAAATTTTTATAATCACATCACTGGCCTAAACACTAGTCTTCCTCTGGCATATTACAAGTCAACTAAGACAAGAGATAGTGAAGATAAGGGAAAGGCTGTATTAGGGGCTATCATATCGAAAGTGAAAAAGGATGTGAAATGAGACTATAGAGAACAGGGCAGGAATTTGCCACCA
>JAYRBT010024618.1:0-20531 GCA_036023395.1 Myiotriccus ornatus | reverse complement strand
TATTAGGGGCTATCATATCGAAAGTGAAAAAGGATGTGAAATGAGACTATAGAGAACAGGGCAGGAATTTGCCACCAGTCACAAAGTTTACTTCTGTTGAATCACTGTTAGTGATTTCAAGACCAGTAGATTAAAGAAAAAGAAAATGAGCCAAATATCAAGCCTTTTTAATATTAATATGTAAATTAAAATGCTCATATTGAGATATTTTTATTTAAGTCTTCTAACTCAAACTAACACCCTTATTGGAAACCAATGACCAAGTAGCATAGCTTACCCTTTGAAAAAATGATCTGTGCATATAGACACTCTGAACATGATATTCATAAACTCTAAGAAGATCATACTCCTGTCCTGAAGCAAGCACAACATTGATTTTCTTTGACAATGAATGAGCAATTAAAATAAATAAAAAGTCTTTTTGGTGAAGGCTCAGTCCTGTGTCAGATACGATGATGAAGTAAGGACAGCTTTGCTTCAGGAAAATCTCCCATCCGGATGATAAACAATTGGAAAATTCTGTATGAACAGTTACGTTTGTATTGTGCCTCAGGTGTTCTATTAATGCAGTACGTAAGAAAAGAAAATGAGGATAGTTAAAGTACATCCGCTCTGCATCCTGTGGGAAATAAACACAACGAAATTATCCAGTTACATTTGTTGACACAATGAACAGATTCCTCATCCTGACTAGATTCAAGCAATTGGTTTAAAAGGAATGCAGTGGTTTAAACAGAAAAAAAATGTTATTTGTTCAGTACCTTGAAGAAAGTAATGACATATCTTGCTCCTTTTTCAGTGAAATCCTGCAGAAAGTATTCCATTTGGTAGAAGAAGTTTAGATATTGTGTTTTCTTATCTACAAACATAAGTAGCAAGGAATCCCCATCTATCACAAAGAATTCAGACTCAACAAAGTCTTTTAACAGATTGACATACCTGAAAGAAAAAGAAAAAACATGTACTTAACATTACTCCAAGAAAAGTTGGGGACATGGGACAGAAGAAATCTGCTTACTAATATATTAAACATTAAACATATAAATAAAATCAATAGCAAATCAACTTTCTTTGATCTAACTCCTAAATAGCTTGCAATCCTTTCAGTTAATGAATGTATTAGCAATTGTCTCCTTTACAATTCCAGATACTTTTGTAGCATCTGAGGTTTTTGTGACTTATATACCACCCTTTGTCCATGTCTGCTTACGCAAGAAGTGTTATCCGTTCTAAAAGAAATACCCCACAGGAGGTAATCACAAAGTATATTTTCAGAGCCTTCTTAACTGAGTTTTAACTAAAAATAGCAACTATCACGACAACAACAACGACCTCCCTCATCCAAGGAATGTTTATTGCAGAAAAACACGTTAACAGCAAGAGAATCCAATCACAATCCATTCCTTCAAGAGACCAAAGAATTAAAAAAATTCTTCATCCAGTTCCTATTTCGGATAACTATGAGAGTTGATAAAATTTTCATTAATGAGTCTTAGGTCAAAATTTAAACAAAGCCCTTGCACCTGAAGATGGCAAGTATAAACATTATTTTTTAATATATCCTAGGAATTGAATGCATTCTTCCATAAGTTCCTTAAGAGTCCATGAAAATCCAGCAACGTGACGTTTTACTCAGGACAGACCGAGGAGTCTGAAGAACTTTTGTAGGTCCAGAGGAGGAAGCGGCAAGCTCTTGTAGTAAAGCTTCTCTGCTTTCATGTTTGCCTATTACATACTACATTGTTTATTATATATTACAGTGCTAATGCTTAGTAGGACAATAAATGCTAATAGTACAAACGTGCTTGTTTTCTTCAAGGCTGTCAAAAATGCTGGATTTAGTTCCACACCAGAGAAGACCTAGCTTTCCTTTCTGGTTGAGATCAACAGCCTTTGGTTCACAGTCCCAGTTTGCTATCTGAAGCAATGAGTAGCCTTCCATGAACAAAAAGTACGCAAACTTCTTACACATTTAAATCATCTGCCTTTATTTAATACTAATCTCTTATGTCAGCTCAAGAATGCAGAGGAGACACTTCACCAGCAATGTGAATGTCACTACTGCTAATTCCTTTCCCATATCAAACAGGGAAAGGAATCCAAATCTGGAGAAGCAGAAGATCATGCATGAGAACTGACATGCAAAACTACAGAAGGTATAAATGAAAAGGAAAATTCCATGGGCAAACTGTTTCAGATACTGTAAAAGTAGCAGCCTTAAAAAATGTGAGGAAAAATACACAAAGTATGACAAAGAACTGGAAAAAAAAAAAATTGCAAGAGTTAAAATTGTAGATCAGTTCCTAAATATGCAGACAATCCCTACTCTTTGGGCAGACTTTCTATTGTACTAGGAATCTTCCTTCATGTGTCTGGAAGTATGAAATCCTAAGGAGGCCTTAGGTCTCCTGGCTTTCCACAAACCTAGGTGACAAGCACAAAGCTTCTTTCTCTAAGGACTGTGATGTCTACTTAGTTCAAAGAAACTATTTCTATTACCATTTATTGCATTTTTTTCCCATGAACCCCACTGTACTTACGAAGCCTTCGACAGGGATGCCCAAACGTGTCGCCTCAACTTTTTCAGAAATTCAGGACATTTTCTCATTTCTAAAATAATCACATACATGGTTATTGACAGAACCATATAACCTTAACTCATCAATTAATTACGAAAGAGCCAAAATGTATGATAATGCAACAGACACGAGCATGTGCTATTAGCAGCTCCTCACCATTGCTTCGAGGATCATGTCTGTACTGGACAACTCTGAAATCTTCATCTTCAGTTTGTGATGCTTCCTGTTTCACTTCTTCAATGCTACTGTAATCTATGTCTGTGACTTCTTTTTCTCTATCTACCTCTTCTTTAAGCATCCGCAAAACAGCTGCTCCCACTTTGTCACTGATCTTATCCTTTTCATCACTGTCAATTGTACTCCCTCTGTCCTCATCTTCCATTGTTGCAGTGAAGCCCATTTTCTCACTGTCACTACACACACTGTCCGTATCATTGTTACTCCCACTTGTATCTTCATTAACAACTTTCTTGGAATGATCTTCTGCAGAATCCATCACAGATATTGGTTCTGGCATCCAGAAAAAGAAAAAATGAAGAGATAAATTTCAGGAAATATAGCATGCTCTTCAGCTTCAACCAGTAAATTATCTACTTTGTAATCACACTGGAATAAATTTTAAGAAAAAACAGGAAGCGTTTTTTGAACATCCCTGAGAGACATATTTTATTTTAAAAATAATAAATATTTTTATGAAATACAAGGAAAACATCAGCTTGTATTTCCTAAAATATACTTAAGAGAAACATTACATATTCGTTTTGCACTTTGCATGAAGGGACCCTTGGGGAGGTTAGATATACTTTATTGTATTAGGTATATCTACATGGCACGTTCCAAGGCATGATTCATCTTTCCTGATTCAAGGATTTGTACCCACACTGCTCATGCTAGTCCAGTCACAAGCACACAGGCCACAACATCTTCACTGCATGATGGGAATAATCATGGTTTGGTATCAATCCTACTTCTTAATCAGTTTTACCTTTTTTCTTTTTTGTTTTCCAGAGGTAGAATTCTCAAATCTTGAGTAAGCATAGAACTGTAATGATTAGGGTAACTCCATTACTTCACTACGTCACAATGGCCAGTTCCTTTGAGCTAAAAAGCAAACAAGTAGCTTGGGATAACACTGCACAGTTCCTACCACATCACCTCAGCTCTTTCAAATCTCAATTTTCACTAACTTCCACTCGGGTGACAGCCTCATGCGGTACTTATTGTTGCAGTTTTGCCAGTGCAATATTCACACAGAATCAATTAGGTTGGAAAAGGCCTCCAAGATCATAGAGACCAACCTATATTCATATGCCTTTAGATATAGCTATCCTTCATTTCCCTGAGACCATAAAAGGACTATGATCTTTATCTGTCATTTTCAGTCTTACAACTTTTCTTAAAACCCTTCTTAAAAAAAAATAAAAGAAAGTGAAATCTACATTTTTCAGATTTCACAAACACAAAACTATGGCCCAGTTTTCTTTTGTGTTTTCCTCTTCCTTTAGTATAAGTTCCTAGCAAAAGAAGTTGCAGAAAAATGAAACAAAAATACATTTTTATTATCTACTCGTGCACATAATGTGCTATATTACAGTGGTGTGCTTAAGATAACTTGAATTCTAATATCTATTTGCACAAAATGTAAGCTATTTGTACACATACATTTACACATGTATGTCAAAGCAGCAATATGTCTGAGACTTTTCTCCATTTTCTTAACTAAATTTGAAAACTTATATCAAAGGCTTCAGTACACGATTCTGAGTTGAATCATATACTTCCACATGCTGAAATTGTCACTAACCTAGAAATTGGCCATCCCTACTTCAACAATCTCCTAAGCAAGAGTGACTTTCTATATTTGAAAATGTAAAGTCATCCATTTTCATAAAAAAACCAACTTGTATCTGTACATACTCATGTATGAACTGCTATATTCTTTCAGAAAGAAAACTAACAAGGCCTAATAATTTTGCTATCTTGATGCTTTTCCGCGGTGCACACGCTGACATCTGAGTTGCCTGGGGCTACAAATGGGCACAGGCAACCAGGCGTCTTTGGCCCCCTGTCAGCGCTCCTCTTGCCCCTCCCTGATTGGGAGAGCTCCCCAGCTGCTCGCGGAGTCCCAGGTGTTCCCCAGCATGCTGTCCAGCCCTAAACCAAACCCAAACCAACCGCAACCCTATGCAAACCCCAGCCCCAGCATCATGCCTGCAGCCAACCACAGGTCCCTCAGAACTAAGGCCGACCCCAACCCTACCCCAGGCTCAGTCCCAAACCCCACTCCAAAGGGAAGTCTAACCACAACCTCTAAGCAAGCCCCGGCTCGGACAGTACCTGCAGCCTCTGCCGCTGCTCCTCGCCCGGCCCGGCTCCGCCGCCCTGCCGCCTTTAAGGCGCCGTCGGCAGCAGCTCTGAGGTCGGAGCCCCGAGGGCGGCTCCTGGGGCGGCCCCGCCGCCTCCCGTTTCGCCAGCTTTCGATTTTCATTCCTGGCGTGGACCTGCCTCCAACTTCTGGTTTCGTTTCTCGCGTGCTAGGAAGAACTTCGGCCTTAAATACGGCACGGGAAAGCATCACATCTGATTGCTTGCTTCCATCAAGCTATGCTTTTTCCGTCACGAGGGCTTCAGCTAATGGTCCAAGAGCCATTAAGCCTGCATTGCTTAAGTGTATTGTTAATGCAAGTTGCACACCCGTTGCAGAAAACACTAATTCCTAGTTCCGTCCCTTTGTGCATTACAAGCTGTTTTCCTACCAGCCTGCTTTCTTATAGTAGGAAATTCTATACAAAAATAAACTAAGAGATACACTTGACACACCTTTTTTAGCATTTCCAGCAAGTCCTTTAGCAGGAACAGTAATGCTCCCCCAGCACTTATTTTAAAATAGTAAAGCCTCAATCTACAAGAGAATCTGGGTACCAAGTACTGTTGAAATAGTGTTTAGGAAACCAGAGTCTACATTCCAGATTGTCTTGGCAAGAAGTGAAAAGCCCCTTTAGATCAGACACTTATGTAGGATACAGCACAGAAAACTTCTGTGTAAGCAATCTCTTCATGAATCCAGGTGAGTTTTCAACACCCTCCCTGGCAGACAGCTGACACGTAGCACTTTTCATGTAAGCAGATCAGAGGTCTTTTCCACACCCTATATGTTCTTTGAGACCTGTACAAATATTGCAGAAACTCAGGAGAACAACATATTTTACAGTGCAGTAACACACTCATAGTCCTCCAGCATATCAGAATTGTTTTGTTTAACTAGCCAAAATAAGCCTCTACTCCCTCCTGTCAGCACACTTCCCTTTTCTTTGGTAGGAAGAAATCTGGGAAATAATTGGATATCTTACTTCCTTTTCTCAATTTAAATGAAAGCTGATCTTTAGCCAAATACTTCAACAGATGTTTTAGGTCCTGAAGACAGATCTTTACACTCAGTTCTCCAGACCTTTGAAAGATGCAGTTTGGTTCAGAAAAATGTGGTTTAGGTCTGGTATTCACTACTTTCTTGAGAAGCTGGTATCACCTCCATGAAAAAAATATTTAAGAAATAGTAAAAAACCACTTGAGCATAGGAATGAGGAGTGGGGGGAAACAAAAAGGGAAAAACTGTGAGAAACACTAGTGCAAACACTGAAAGTCAAGTATCGCCACGGAGAAACCTATGCTGGAACAGGCTTGAAGGAACCACAGCCTGTGGAAAGCTCACAGTGGAGAAGATTTATCCTGAGGGACTGCAGCCCATGGAGAGGACTCACAATGGAGAAGGCATAACATGTCAAAAAACACCTGTTATGTCCAGACTAACCCTCATAACCCTCATCTCCCCTCTATTGCACAGGGGATTGGGCAAGGATAGAGGAGTCAGGAATGAAGGAGTGAAGTTGACCTGAACAGGAGCAGGGGAGACACAATGCGTGAAGTTGTTTAAAATTTTCTTCTTTGTTTCTCACTACCAAAAGCTATTTTAATTGGTAATAGATTGAATTGGTTTTCCCCAAGTCAAGTTTGATTTGCTCATGATGGTGAGTGGTAAACAGTCTCCCTGTCTTTATGTTGACCCACAAGGTTTTCCATCCTATTTTCTCATCCCTTCTATTTGGGGAGGGGAATGAGCATCAGGCAGTTGGCCCATGTCAGCCCACCACAGTCTTCTGAATCACTCTAAGTAATGCAAATAGAGATGGGGTACAGATACAGACACAACAGCCATTCCTTGAGAATTAATCAGAGTGCTAAAATCATACAGCAGTTGGCAGTAACTATCTAGTGTAGAAAAACAACTGCAGAAAGTTTGAGACACTATGAAGGGGAAATTCAAATTATAACTGCTCAGCAACGGTAAAGGGAGATCAAGGACTGACTTGATCCTGGCAATGGGAAAGCATAACTCCAGAACCAGGCTGAACAATAGAAACAGGAATGCAAGAGGTGAAACAAGTCTATATAAGGGAAAACAAATTCTCTTATTGATAAAATAGAATATGCTACAGTATTGATTTGTAATTGTGGCCTCAAACTGGTCTATCACCTTACAAATCCATACAACAGTTTGTTGAAACTACACTGTGTATCTGCTTATAAAAATAGAATATTAACCTACCAATTTCTAAAAGGGAAAGTCAGTATTCTTATTTCATATCAGCCATTCTAGAATCAGTCATTAATAATTTGTCAAAGTTCTCCTCTGTTTTGCTGTTGTAGTTGTTTAATGCAGCAGCAAAATGTCCTGGGAGATCATTATGAAGTACCTGAAGAAAAGCACAATTTACATTTATGTTTCTAAGCAGCTAGAAGAAAATAAGAAACTTTATAATCAAATCAAACATTGTAATTGCAGTTCATTCTGGTACAGTCACAGCAGTCTATTGGTGCAGCTCCTGGAGAGCAGGAGGAACAGGGCCACTCCTAGCTGGTGGCCATGCTGGCAGTGCAGGGTAGATAAGCAAGCTGGGCAGGGCGGTGATAGGCCAGTCATCATCAAGCAAAACAATAAACCAAGGTCAATCCAGAAATCCCATGCAGTAACTCAGGAACAGGGCTAAGTCAAGTCAGCAGCAACTGCTTGAAGCTTAAAAGAAGCCCCACCATCAGGGGGATCATGGGCAAAGCTCCAGGAGAGGTTGATCAAGGTATTTAACCCGATCAGTACACTCAGATGCCTGAGAGTAACTGAGCTTAGGCCAAATTAGATTCAAGCAAGTTTCACTATCTGTGCATTAAATTCCAAGAATCAAAGCTGATATAAAGCTAAGACCCATGTATTTTGCAGTTTTGAAGCACAGAATTTCAAAGCAAAGCCACCCGTTAGCCTCAGGATTTTGCAGGCAATTTATCATTTATTTTGTACTGTTTCTAGAGCTTATTGTTGAAGATGCGTTTTGATACGTTGCTGAGCTTGCAAATCTAGCGACAAAGTATTTTAGAAAATGTGAATGTCTTCTATGCTACATGTTTTTTACTGATTACATAGCAAAGGCCTTACTCCTAATTTCAGAAACTGATGAGTACCTGCCTGGCACAGCAGGCGCATCTCGTCTGTGACTACCCCACCTTCCCAAGTGCCCTGGCATAATCAGTACAAGGCTCTGAAAGTGAAACTGAACAATAACAAGGGTGATGGTTCATGTAGCTAGGAGAAATTTAGTTTGCCCTATGTCCTGTGTCAAAAATGCTTCCATAAAGAAAAAAAGATTGGTTGTCATAGGAGGTTTGCTTCAAAAGAGAACAGAATGTCTGATATGCGGACCAGACCCACTTCTTAGGGAAGTCTGCTGCCTCCCTGGGGCACAGGTTAAAGATGAGAAGAGAAAACTTCCAGGCCCTTCCTAACCCTAACTTGGTCCCTAGGTTATTATCCATTATTGATCTTTCAGGTAGGAAACAATGGAGTTGCAAGAAGTCCAAGGACAATTGAGAGAGACTTTGGGGCCTTGGAACAACTGGTTGAGGAATCAGGAGTACAAGTAGTGTTCTTCTCTGTCCTCCCAGGTGCAGGAAATGATGAGGAAAGAAACAGTAAAAGCCAGCAAATCAATACCTGGCTCTGAGGCTGGTGTCACTAGCATAATTTTGAGGTTTTTAATCACAGAATCATAGAATGGCCTGAGTTGGAAGGAACCTTAAAGATCATCTAATTCCAAACCCCTTGCTGTAGGCAGGGACACCTTCCACTTAACCATGTTGCTCAGAGCCCCATCCAACCTGGCCTTGAACAGTCCCAAGGACAAGTCATCCACATCTTTCCTGGGCAGCCTGTTCCAGTGCTTCACCACCCTCATAGTAAAAAAATTCTTTCTAATATCTAATGTAACCCTACTCTCTTACAGTTTGAAGCCATTTCTCCTTATCCTGTCACTGCTCTTTTAAATAGTGTCTCTCCATCTTTTTTGTAGGCTCCCTTCAGGTACTGGAAAGCATCAATTAGATCACTCCAAAGCCTTCTCATCCACCAGCACCCCCACGTCCTGCTCAGTAGGACTGCTCTCAGTTGTTCATCCCCCAGCCTGTATTGACACCAGTGGTTGTCCCAAACTGGATGCGGTACCTTGCACTTGGTCTTTTTAAACCTCATGAGATTCTTACTGGCCCACTTCTTGAGCTTGTCCAGCGCCCCCTGGATGACATCCCATCCTTCAGGTGTATCAACTGCACCACTCAGCTTGGTGTCTTCTGCGAATTTGCTGAGAGTGCACTTGATCCTTTCGTCTATGCCACTAATGAAGATATTAAATAACACTGGTCCTAATGTGGACCCCGAAGGGACATCACTTGTCACTGGTCTCCATCGGGACTCTGAGCCACTGACCACTGCCAACCGTGGGTTAGTTTATACAACACCAACCCTGCTTGATGTTGTTGTTTATACAACACCAGTCAGGGTACACCTGTCTCAAAAGGAGAAAAGGATCTTTGAACAGGAGTTATCAGGGCTCATTGGAAGAGCTTTAAAATAGATTTGAAGGAGGAAAGGGGTAAACCCAGACTTGGTAGAGCTAAGCCTGGGGCAGCACGCCAATGTTTGAGGGACAGTGTGTTAATGAGGTCCTTTGGTCTGCCAACTCAGTAGAGGCAGAGGATGGAGATACATGAGGCAGCAAAGACACAAGGATTATTGATGTGTTAGAAACCATGGAAGTGCCTGAGAACGGTCATGTAGGAATTAGGGCTTCCTGCCCCAAAGAGGAGCAGAATCAATAGCCCAATTGAAGGGCATCTACACCAATGCACACATGTCGTGGTTTTGCTCTGGGCCAATTTGCTCTCCCCCCACACACAATTACTTTAAGTTGAGAGAAGGTTTATGCAGACAAAAGAGACTGGATTGGGAAAATAATATGAACATTTATTACTAACAAAATAAAACTAAAGAACTATCTCTACAATAACTCTAACTAAATAAAAGTACTACTTATTTACAGAAATACTTCTTCCTCCCCTTAATATCAGTCCAAGGAGGAAAAGCAGTCTTTTTCACCATTCTCAGAGCTCCAGGTCTCTTCAATAACTCTGCAGCACTCTAAAACTTTTCTTTTGTTATCTCAAGATGACAACTCCGATTCGTCGTAGCTGGAACTCTTTCTCTCTTGCTCTGTGTTGGCCTCCAGGGCTGAGCCTACCCCCCTCCTGGGCTAAGACCGGAGGCTGGGGGTTACCCAGCCCTGTAGGGTCTTCCATGGACTTGCAAGTGGACACTTGCCTACTATGGATCTTCACCACAAGGTTACAGGAGATAATGGCTTTTGAGTCCACCCCTGTTGCCTGTGGGGGTCCCTCCCCACGGGAGAACAGTCCTTGATAGACCTCTCCGACATGGGTCTAGCATGGATCCCTCACTCGGATCCCAATCTTACCCGAACCGTTCTCACTCCAGCGTAAGCTTCGTTCCTCTCAGGGTCATAAATTTTCAACAGCAACATGGATCTCACACATGGATCCCAACATCCCACTTGGGCCGTCTCGCTCCGGCGTAAGTTCTCTCAGGGTTACAACTCTTCAACAGGACTCTGCTTCACCTCAGGTCTCTCATAAAGTCTCATCTTCTTCATGCATCAACTTACTCAAATGTAGGCTCCTCCACGAGCAGCATGAGGGTCTCCTCACCCCAACAATCTTCAAAGGTTGCAGGGATTTATTTTTCAGTCTTTTCCCTGCTGAAGGGAGAGAGAGAGCGAGAGAGGGGGAAGAAGCAGCTCCCCCCTCTTCGAACTTCTCTTCTCTCTCTGGCCACCAGCTTCAACCTTGGATACTTCATTATCTCTCTGCCGGAATTCTTCTGCAGTGGTTTTTTGTCCAAGCAGTCAGTCTTTAAAAGTTTTTTTTTCTTTACTCTCTTACATGAGAGAAGGGGGGCTTCAGTGCCACACCTGCCCCTGGCCCAGGGCCGGGGGAGGAGGGAGGCCTGGCCCCCACTTGGGTCTGCCACCACTCCTACATGGCTACCTAATTTCAATTGCTACTAATTTCAACTGCGCAACAGCCTTCTCTTCCATTTTCTTAAATATGTAATTGGCAAAGGTGTTACTGAAAGATTTGATTGGCTTTTGGTCTGGAAATCCACCTGGACAAAACCATCCTCAACCCCAAGGGCTGGTGGGTAAAACCATGACAACACAGCACGGGCAACCAACAGGAGGAGATGGAAGCCATTGTGCAGCATGAAAACTGTGATATAATTTCCATCATGGACAGATGTTGGCATGACCCACACAATGGGAGTGCTGCAGTGGATGGCTGTAAACTCTTCAGAAGGGAAAGGCAAGGAAGGAGAGGTAGTGGGATAGCCCCGTGTGTTTGGGGAGTGTTTTGATGGTCTAGAGCTTGATGATAATGATGGTAAGGTTGAGCATTTATCGTGAGGAGGCTGGAGGTACATGGAAAGTTGGGAGGAGACACAGCCAGAACAGGTGACCCCAGCTGACCAAAGGGATATTCCATACCATATGACATCATGCTGAGTATATAAAATGGAGGAAGAGGCAGGAAGGGGGTGACATTTGGAGTGATGGAGTTTATCTTCCCAGTTCACTGTTATGCAGGATAGAATCCTGCTCTCCTAGAGATGGCTGAATGCAGAGAAGGGGTGAATGAATTCCTGGTTTTGCTTTACTGGTGTGCACAGCTTTTGCTTCTCTATTAAACTGTCCTTAACCATGAGTTTTCTCCCAATTTCTTCCAATTTTCTCCATCATCCTGATGGTGGGGGAGCAAGCAGTGCTGTATGGTATTTGGTTGCTAGCTGGGGTTAAATCACAACAGATGGTTGGAGGCCGTCTTGAGCACAGCAATCATGAAGTGATAGAGTTTTTGATTCTTGGAGAAATAAGGAGATGGGGATAGGCAGAACCTTGGATTTGCATGCAAATCCCTGTCAGATGGAAAAAGGATAGTGAAATGGAGTAGGGGTTAATTTATGTAAGAATATTTGGCATTCTGAAATGTTTTCAATTTGTGAAATTATGCAGAGATACCAATTCAGTAAGGGTTTACACTGACATAGTTTTGTATTTTTTATTTGCACATTTTATGTATTTAATGTTATGTGCATACCCATAGGTTTATCTAAGGGTAATAGGCATTTTACATCATAGTCAGGTGAGCTGTAAGGTCAAAGGGTATTCAGGAGCAAGTCAGTTCTGACATCACAGGAGAATGAGCAAGTTAGTTGACTGAAATGCTGTTGGAACACTGGACAAAACAAACTGTTAAGCAATGTATAAATGCATATTCTAATCTTCATCTATTTCTTCTACTGTCCTTTCCAATAGCACAATCAGCTTATCAGCTACCTTTGCACAGTAAATATTTGTACGTACTCAGTTGGAAGACAACAGAGCAATCACTCTCTAGCTTTGAGTAAAAGAGTTGGCACTGTTTCCTTTTTCAGCATTAATTAAAGTTCTTTTTTGAAACTGGGGTGTACTTGTTCCATATCATTAAAGGTTGGGGGACTATCTCACTGATCAATAATAACCTCTTTATTGCAGCTAATAAACACTTTTCAATTAGCAGTTAGGAAAAAAAGAGATGTAAGATAGCTTATCACAACTGTCTTCAATTGCATAAAATCTTTGAAAAGACCTGTATAAATCCTTTTCTGAGCACCATCTATACCAACTGTCTTCCTCTGCAGTCAATATATTCAGTACCCCTCCACACAACTGTTGTTAAGTGATCTGGGTATTTTTCATTGACTATGTTGAGTCAATCAATTTCCGCAGAGTTAAGATAAATAATAATTAAAACAAATGGTCTCTTTCCATACAACATTTGCAAGTTTGGTGCCAAAATAACAAAATTATTTTTTAATGACCTTGAAGGCCATGGCTTGTAAGATACAGCGTTACTTTACAGTGTATCAGTATGGATGGAGAACAGTAGTAGTTTCCCCGAGGAGTCAAAGATGTTAAGGAATGTCATAAACTCCTCAATTTTACTTAAATGTCATTAGCTTTTTTTCTGTCTTACTGTAGAAAGGAGAAGCACATGGAAACGTGTAGACATAGTAAAAAACCTGCAAAGCTGGAATACTACTCTGGACATGTTGGGGTTTTTTATTTTTTTTCTCGTAAAGAGGAGAGAAAGATTGTTGTTGCATGTGAGGGATATTAGTTCTATACCTATTAGCAGTGCCAGAACCTCGCAAGAGGTATTGTGGCAGTAAGAACAACAGAAAATACAAGTAAAGTAAATTTTTTTTGCAAAATCTTCATGTAATACAAAAAGAAAGAATCCACAGTTTTGTTCTTACCTCTGTATTGGCTGCTTGGCAGTTTCCGTATGTGTAATAAAAAGAGAATTCTGGTAATTCTCAGGTGTATGCTGCATGTGTCACTGTTCAGCTTCACAAATTATGATTTTGTCAGCTTTGCTGAATATCTTTTTCATGACACAATACAAAGTCAATATGGCTATGAGCTTGAGCACTTACCTAAGGAAGCTACTGACTGAAAAACTTACATAAAAAATAGTACAAACAATTTATTTATTTCCATAGCTTTTCAACAAAGAGTGGAAAATTGACTTTCATCTTTTTTAATATGCATTGACACAAGGTTGTAGCAAGTCTAGCATTCTTATAACCTAGAAACAAAAGAAATAGTTAAAGACAATAATGGAGAATCTACTCCATGTGTTTTTCAAGGATTCCACATGCTCCTTTATCTAAAACAAAACCCCTTCTCGTATACTCTTGTCTTAAGCCTGGAAAGGAAAATGAGTTCTTTACGTAGTTACAACGAAGAGATTTTGAAATTCTTTTTAAAAAAAATTAAAAGAGAAGAACTTAAGATAAAAGGAGATGCACAATAAATTCAGATGTTTCAGGATTCAGAAATGCAAATAATTTACTGTAACAACCAATAATCCTACAGAACTCATCATGAAGTAAAATTATGCTCCTTAATATTGATAAAAGTACAGCTAGCTTCTTTATCCATATAAAAAGATTGCAGTGTCCTATTATGATATATTTCTTGATCTCTCTTTTTATGATGATGCTTATATCAATTTAAAACCTCAAAATTGTGTACCATCTAAAAAAATATTGGCAACTTTATCATTATTCACAAACTAAGCATGCATATTCTGTACAATTCTGTGCACTTAAAAAAGATTGTCATCAAGCTACCAAACCTTAAAATTAGCAGGAAAGAGAAATTATTTTGTGGAAAAAATTTTGTGAATTAACTTTTTTGCTAGGAGAAGTAGACTTAATGATCTTGCATTAAATCTGACTTTTTATTATTTTTATTTACTTTTCTTTATTTAATAGTTTTTGTAATAAATCCAACTCTAGTTTAAACTGAAGAAGATTCTTACAAGATCGACAGCTGTAGCAGTAATAGCAATGTGTGCTTACATGGGCCCTTGGACCATTTTTCCTGACTTTTACCATTCTATCATATAATAAAAGGCTTTCTTGTGGTGATAAAGCTAGGTCTGAAGGAAAGCCATATTTTCAATCTACTGTTGCAAAGAAAAAAACAACTACAATAACAAGGAACAGAGATATTTTCTGCTTTTGCAATTTTTTTCTACTCTGATATTTATACCTTTGGCTTTGTTACTTGCAATTCAGCAAGTATTTTAAATTATTAAAAGGAGAAAAATTCTATTTAGTATTTATGCTCCTGAAAATCTGATTCTGAACTCTGCTCCAAATGATATGGAAATATGAGAATCTCAGTTACTTTTTTATATAACTTTTCTGCATCTGATAAGCTAAGCAGGAAACCTATTTTGGCCGTGAAAATACTTAAAAATATTTTTCAAAATCCTTCTTTGTATTTTAATTCTGTTTACTTTGCTATTTAACTTACATGCTTCATAATTAAAGGCAGATGGTAGTGATGGATAACAAATTACTATTTTCCAGGAAACATCCATAGTTTGCTAAATCATTGTATTTCTCTTCATAGTACAGTGTAAACACATTTAAAAAAAATATTAGAATATTAAAAGCCAGCATCTGAATACAGGCATGCTTAAAGCTACGGATTATCATCTTCTCAGTGATGCCTAGAACACAATTCTTGGGCTTTGTTCTGACACGCATCACTGAACAATACATAGTTAAATATAAGCAGCCAAAAGGACAGGATTATTTTCAGCCTGGATCATGTCAGTGTTCCATTCCCAGAGTCTTGTACTGATACAAACATCAGTACAAGTATAGTTACACTTGCAGGTAATGAGCAGCAGGGGGAGAAGAGCCACAATCTATACTTTTGCACACAATGTGTTTCATACTGAAGTACAAATCAGTGTGACGTGAGCGGATGACAGTTCATTGCAGCTGCTGGGAATATTTCCTTTTCATAACACCTCTACTTCCGCTCTTTTCTTTCTCTCCCTTTCCACATATTTCTCTCTCTCAACTATACAGCATTCATCATTTTCTAGTTTTATTTCTATCACTCATTTGCTCACTAAGATGGTAGAAAACCATTCACATCTTTCTTGGATTAGTTCTATCCTGCATTGTCTTTATAAGTTCACTCACTGGGGAGCCAGACAAGTACCAGAGCTAGCATGAGTTTGGGGTAGCTCACACAGCTGGGACAGGAGAGAGACCAGAGAATGGAGAAGGTGAGAAGCAAAATTAAGGTGACCTTTTTTTGCCCTAGCAAACTGTTAGAATGGCTTGGCTCAGGGCCTCTGACGGTACTCTTCAGAAATCTCCATCTTTGCAAAGATGCTTACTTCCCATTTATAACAATAGTAACTGCAGGTACTGAGGATGCAGAAAAACACAACATTAAACTCCAAATACAGAATTAAGTGCCTAAACTTAGATGCCTATATTTAGAAACATAACAGTGTTCTAAAAGATACTAATATTTGAGTTAAAGCTGTTTATTTTTCCCTACCTAGGTATTATTTACTGTCTTGGTCTAGGATTATTAAGCAGTAGGGAGTCCTTTGAGGTAATTTAGCAATTAATAAATTTCTCTGCTGGGTTTAAGAACTGGCTGAAGGGCTGGGCCGAGAGAATGGCAATAAACAGTGTTGCATCCAGTTGGTGGCTGGTCACTAGTGGTGTCCCCCAGGGATCAGTGTTGGGCCCAGTGATGATGGGCCCATCCTCATTTCTTGATGATCTGGATGAGCTGAAGATGAGCCAGCAGTGTGCCCAGGTGGCCAAGAAGGCCAATGGCATCCTGGCCTGGATGAGGAACAGTGTGTCCAGCAGGATAAGAGAAGTGATTCTTCCCCTGTACTCTGCATTGGTGAGGCCACAGCTGGAGTACTGTGTATATTAGGAAGAAATTTTTCACAGAGAGAGTAACCAGGCATTGGAATGGGCTGCCCAGGGAGGTGGTGGATTCACCACCCTGGAGGTATTTAAGATGAGACTGGATGTGGCTCTTAGTGCCATGGTCTAGTAACCACAGCAGTGTTGGATCAAGGGTTGGACTTGATGATCTCAGAGGTCTTTTCCAACCCGCTTGATTCTATGATTCTAAGATTCCCTTCCCTCCTCCCCAAATTTATTATAATAGGCAAATTCTGTTTAAAAGTTCCTTCTGGAAAAAGTAAGTGGAAACTACAAATAAGCCAATTAGAAAGTAAGCAAACCTATATTGCAGCCAATTATATGGGTTTATTATTTTTCTAATATGCATGTGTGTGTGTAGTTATTTGTTCACATGTCTATGTTTGGGTGCATAAGTGTATGAACGTAATGCAGGAGGAAGGAAATTGCTTGCAGAAAGGCTCTCAGTAATGAACCCCATATGAGACACTGCCCAATAACTTACATCTCTAAATTCTGGGCTGGAATTCTGCGTGTTCCAGCTGGCACTTCAATAAAATAGTTCCAATTGCTAAATCAGTGTACATATGCATTCCTTCTTGAGACAACTGCAATACTACTGAGAGCATATCTGTTCTACAATGTCAGCACTCATACTATAGTATTAGTTTTTGCATGTTCATTCTTCTGCAGAAGTTCACAATTTATAACTTTTTAGTACTGATATAGCCACAATTTTGAATAATCAGATTTTTTAAAAATAATTGAAATAATAAAACATACCTGACAGTTGGGAGCATCATGGCAAAAATCCATCTGAAATCACCACTCAGTGCTAAGCCAACTGACAGTGTTTTATTAAATTGATCACAAATAGTTGCCCACTAGTTGGATAACAAGAGCCTGATTTCTGAGAAAATGCAGTACTTCAGCAATAAATAAACAAGAGATTGAAAAGAGTAAATAAAGATCTTGGTTCATCATCTTACAGATGACACAAAACTAGGAGTGCCTCAAAAATAGAGGACTGTGCTGTGAAGGTGTCAAAGCACTGGCACAGGTTGCCCAGAGACATATAGTATCTCCATCCTTGGAGATACTAACAGTGGCCCTGCTTCAGCAGAGAGTTGGAATAGAAGATCTCTGAAAGTACCTTCCAAAACCAACAATTCTGTGATTTTGTGATCACTGAACAACCCATGTTGAACTACAGCATACTCCTGTATACTAAAGTAAATTCAGAGTAAAAATTATAGAGATTAAAAGGGTGTGGTGTAATAGAAAGCGACTCAGCATGCCAAGTATATAAAAAATAATGACAGAAGAATTAAACTGAATGCAAGAAAGATTGCAAATGATCAGATTACCCACACTGTAGAGGTATTAAAAATCTGTCAACTTTTTTGCTGATTTCTTTGTGCATTTGTCTTTTCTTCATTTATTGTGTGATGAAAGTTAAGGATTTAGCTCAGCTAGCTACATCATCAGACTGCACATACCAGTTTAACTTCAAAAAGTCTATTCTAACTGCACCACTTCACACATATTGCTTATACACAAGGCTGCAGGGAATTACTGTTTTGTATTAACTACACAAAGTAGTAGAAGTCCCACCTTTGTGGGACCAACATACATAACTACCCTGTCATTATTTCCTTCAGGATTTTTTCAATGCATTAGTATGATGCATAGGTTTTCCCTGGTAAGTACAGGCAAAAAACCCTGCAGACTTGTTCTCTAGAATGTCATGAATCTCTTGCTGAAAAAGAAGCAAATGAATGGCCAGTTAAAAAAAATTTTTTGTGCTAAGTTTAGAATTGCACACATACAAATATGACACTTCTCTGACATAGGGTCAATATTTTCTTCTATTTCTTTTCTTCATAAATTTTTTTCTTACAGGAAAGAATTTCCTTCTTAAAGAAAATTCATCTTTCCTTAATTGATGTCACCCTGCTATTTCGTATCACTAAAGCATGGTACAGTGAATAAAGCTCCTGATTCCTTCATGAGTTTATCATGTCTCACAATATCTAAACTTTAGAATTTTTTTTCTTACTTTTTCAGAACAAAATGAAGTTTAGGGAGAAATGCCCATTTTATTTTTAGGTTCTTATGTTTTGTGGAAAACGTGTGTGAAAATATAATCTAGATTTATCCCATAGTTCTGAATAGAAGAAAATTAATAAATTAATTTTTTAAAAAATTCTTTTATATAATTATTTTAAATCCAATTCCATGATCCTTGAGAATTTGCTCACTTAAACGATAGTGAACTGAGAAAGTACATACCACTTTCACTCTTTCTTTTGTTGAGCCTATTCAAATAACTATTGGTCTAAAGATATATGCCAGACAATTTGGTATCAATATCATAGAATTATGTAATATTCTAAGTTGGAAGGGACCCATCAGGGTCATCGAGTCCAACTCCTAGACCTGTAGAGGACACTGAAGAGTCACACCATGTGCCTGAGAGCACAGTCCAAAGGTTTCTTGAATTCTGGTAGGCTCAGTGCTGTGACCACTTCCCTGGGGAGCCTGTTCCAGTGCCCAGTTCCACCCTCTGAATGAAAAACCTTTTCCTGATATCTCAGCATAAACTGAATGGATAAAAGAACAAGACATGGCAACAGCAACATAAGCCACATACCAATATAAGAGAAATTATCTGACATTCAGTTAAGGATTTCAGTGCACAAGCTTTGTACTTTTGCCAAATATGGATACAATGCCCTGTGTTCTTTAGGGAGGTAGACATAGAAAACGCAAATGAATTCAAAAGGAGTATGCTTTTTGGAACTTTAGACTGGACTTCAAAGCAACTCAGAAAGCCATTAGGACAGCAAAAAAAAATATTTACATACAAATTTGCATCCTTGTAGGGTAAAAGAGACAAAACAAATTTCCATCCTGAATATGAACTCCTAATGATAGAATTAGATAATCAATCATCTCAAACCTACTATGATTCCAAATTGCTAATTACCCGGGTATTCAGTCTCAATTGGATACAGTACTGGGTGGCATATAATAATACCATGTATGCATCTTTATTAATAATGTTAGTAAAAAGTTTTAAAACATACAAAGGCACAGTGGTTAAAGTTGGCTTGAATCATATCTACTTATCACTTCAACTATAGCAGAAAAAGGAATTTTACCCCTTGTTGACTGGGACAGATTTAATTAGACAAAAGAGTAAAGAAAATCACAGTTGGTCTGCTGAGGAGTATGTGCTCTTCAGAAAAGAAAAAGAAGCATTATTTAGAGAGAGCACTATTGGCTTCATAAGATGGAAGTGAATGGGATTGCTAGAGAGTAATTTAAATCTGAACAAGCTGCTGGAGGACATTGAGAAAGAAATTGATTATAAAAGGTTACACACTTCACAGGGAAAGTGCTTCTTAAGCACCACTATCTGATAATGCAGTCAACCATATCGTGCTAGACATTTAGGAACATTTGTAAATGTCAGCAATATCGTACGTCTAGGGGTGAAAGCCTTGGTGATAACATGTTATGGAGTCATACCCCATAATAAAATTTGTTCTTTCCTTTTTCCTTGTAAAGAACATTTAAAATACTATTACACATTCCCTCTATAAGGTTTTTGCACTTTTCAGATTCAGGAAAGACAATCTTTACTTTCACTCCATTATTTGCTTACAGTACGTAGCACAAGCAATTAGAAATAGCATCTCCGAATTTACAGTACTTAATTTTGCAATGTAAGCATGTATTTTTCAGAGATTTCACTGCTAATATTGTTATTGCTTTAACTTAACATTTTGAGAAAAACAGTACCAACTATGCAGCAGCAAATATATATGGGAAAAATGAAAATTGTAACATTTTACTAATTGTATAGACATAACCTGTGGATAATCCAGACTCTTTGCCAAATTCTCAAATTCAGTGTATTTAAGGCATTTGGTAATCCTCTGACTATCTGTTGTCTCCAGTAAATCAAAGAATTACAGAATTGCAGAATCAACCAGGTTGGAAAAGACCTCTGAGATCATCAAGTCCAACCCTTGCTCCAGCACTGCTGTGGTTGCTAGACCATGGCACTAAGTGCCACATCCAGCCTCATCTTAAATACCTCCAGGGGTGGTAAATCCACCACCTCCCTGGGCAGCCCATTCCAATGTCTGATTACTCTCTCTGTAAAAAATTTCTTCCTAATATTCAAC